>SKCR01015021.1:0-102972 GCA_019454045.1 Zanthoxylum bungeanum | reverse complement strand
GATTTTGTTCCCTAGGTTCATTCCAAACCTTTACACAAGAGTTTTATCACATAGGTTCACTCTTTAAACATTACAATGAGTTTTCTCTATAAGCTCACTCACAAACCTGTTACAACCAAATGCACCCTTTTAAATATACTCACTCAACAATGGATTTCACTATTACAAGTGTTTAAATATTGACTTGGTTTTCATCCTATAAATAAGATCATTTTCTTATTGAGTTAAGAAATTAATTAAGTGATTAAGATGGCTCTACAAGTTTAAAGATATGCAATTGTGTTGTGGTTAATATAGATTTATTTCAAATAGTTTGTAAATAAATCTAGGATTAATAATACATGTATGGTTAGATCCTAAGAGAACAAACATGTAAATATATTAGGGATTACGTTTCCTAACATTGGTATCAGTAGCTTAAATGCATGTATTCTAGTTGGATTACACAAAAATTGCATGAACAAGCATGAAAGTTGTTAAAAATGCTTCTGGTTTTTGTTTTTACAAAAATAATTTTCTTCCAACTTTGGGCCGTAATAACTCTCTGTAGAAAATTGATAATCACATGTTCAAATATGTTTTGAAAACTAGGTCATGATATCTTCAATTTGGTATATCATTTGCTTAATTTGGATTAAAATTGAGAAAGATATAGAACCTAAAAGTTGGCTAGATGAATCTGTTTTTACCCAGAAAAACACTCCCAGAATAGATGTATTACATGTCATCCGCTATTAAGAGAAGAGGACGACAAGTCGTCCGGATCCCGTACGACAAGTCGTACATTTGCCTCGTTTGTTGACGACATGTCATCCGGTTTATGTACGACAAGTCGTACGCTTAACACCGAGAAGGACGACATGTCATCCACAACATATCAACCGACAAGTCGATTGATAGTAAAAGATACAAACGACATGTCATACGGCCACGGGACACACGGACGACATGGAACCTGAACCTTTAGAGGTTGAAAGAACCATCAGACAGTTGAGAAGGGAAACGTAACTTAGATGTTTAGATGTTTCTTGACTTTTAGTTCTACGCTAATAGGAAACGTAACAGAAATTTAATGGTTAAGTTAAGTTATGTTTTCTAAGGTAGAATAGAACTGTTTAGAAATTGATCTAGATTAAATCCTGCATTTGATGTAGAGCAAAGCTTTCTTCAGGAATATCCCCGCTTAAATAAGGCAGTAAAGTGACATGTACTGGATGCATGTTTCTTAGTCTGTCTTTTCAATACGGTTTATGGGTATCTTTCTATGACTGCATCCGAGAAAGTGCCAAACCAGTGAGGGTGTAGTTGATATAATTTTATTGATGCCAGATTTATATTTGATACAAGACAAATTCAAGTGAAAGTGGAAATCCTGAACGTGCCAAAGCTGTCAGGACTACATCGGTAGCTTAAGTTTGTCATTGGCAAGTGAAGCCTTGATAGGCCTACTTGTGAACGTGCCAAAGATGTCATAACGAGAAACAATCAGGACCAAAATCAGGAGTCACAATGAGTGTGATTGACAATGAGTTGTCTACCTAATGATTACGTAGGCGAGATCGTGCCAAAGCTGTGAGTCAAAATATATTATAAGGTCCACTTCTCACTATGGAATTCGATTTAATTAATTGAATTCCCATTTTTCGTTGGGGATTACGGTATTACGTAAAGTAGTGAGAGACACTGCTGGGTTAAAAATCCATAACTAAATCAGTGTATAATATTATGGAAATTGCTGCTTTTGTTTTCATTTATTCTATATTGTTAATAGAATTAAACTTTTAATCCAATACATGCATATTATTTGAATATGTTTTTCTGACTTCACTTATGGTTGCGTATTTCTAGAATAGGTTCTAGAATGTTAGTAGACTTGGATATGTTAGATTAGTCAAAACCATCGGGAACTGTTGTTTCGATTTTCTTGAAAACCAAGATGGTTAGTGACTTAGTTGATAAGTCACGATAAGTAATCTAAATAGATATTTGTTTTAGGATATAATTGTCTAGAGAGAATATTTTCTTTTGCAGTAAGAATTGACGTGAATTAGTTCATGTCTCGAGATCCTTGACTGGCATTAAGAAAACTCCATTAGGTATTTGTTTATCATATAATGACGTTTCTTGGCTTTAGTGACTTTTAAAAGTCACGTGTTTGACACAGTTTGCTAATCAATTAGATTTGCAATTTTTGTAAATAATTGAAGGCAAATTATAAAACTAAAGAAATGAGATGTGTATAGTTGTGTATAGAGAATATCGATTATCACAATATGACAACTGTAGGTTTTGGATACCAAATCTCCTATCTAGTTATTTAAAATAATATTTAATGATTATTTTGATATTTGATATCAGAACTTGTGACTATTGGATAGTTACTTGTTCTATATAAACATTTGTTACATATTTTTAATATGACTAGTAGTGTCATTGATAAGAAGATAAACATTAAGAAAAATATTCGGTTAACTAAATAACTTAGAACATTGCTTTATGAGATTTTATCACATAAGCATTAGATGCTTATTCCGTATGGTAAAGGATGGTCTGATACAAGATCACACCATATATCCTTATATATTTAATGAATATTGTATTCAAATGTGATTAAATCTTATTTAACCAATGATCGTCATTGGACCACATATTTATTAAACTAATACATTGGAAGTATGTAGTTTAATGAATTAGAAATTGTATTGGATAATTTCTTTACTTCATAACTTAGTTAATGATTGTCATGACTTAGTTGCGTGTTTCTAAAAGAATATATATTGAACGTCTTGAATGGTTCGAGAACTTTCAATATGTTTCTGATGAAACGCGGATAGAATATTTTGAATGGTTCAATATATTCTATTTGAAGTGTTGAAAACTATATTTTTAAAATTCATCGTGAGTCCTTGAATTGTTCAAGGATGTTTGATATGATCAAACATATGAATTTATGGCAATTAGTTATAAGGTTATTCAATGAATTTGATTCTTACTCAATATGATTCTTCTACGATTCCATCGTGATGGAATTGGTTAGTGGGAGAAATCGAATCTTATATGATTTGATTCGTTTAATATTGAGTGTTACCAAATTAGTTTTCAATACTCTTGGGGTTATGCTCCAGTTACACTAATTCATCTTTTTAATTAAGGTTCCATTAGTTTCTACATTTACGTATATGATATGTATAAGTAGAAAATTTGAATCTTAAAGGGTTTGAGATTTGAATCTTTCTTTTGTATAATATTTATATAATTGAAAGTACTTGTGCCTTGGAGGTACAAGTAAAGTTTATCTTTAATTCTATTTAATAGAATATTGTATTCTATTTAATAGAATATCTTTTCTACGATCCCGAGTAATAAAATTATTTTATTACTTGGTGTGTAACATCAGATGTTGACAATTGTAGAAAAGACTTGACTTATTGAAGTCAAATATGAGAGTGATAAACTATAATGGAACTACATAATTAATAAGATGAAAAGACCCTAAGATATCTTTCGTATAAGTTCAATAGGATATCAGAATCATTCACAAAGTATTTGATACTTAATGATTATGTTATTTTCTTTTCAAAGAAAATTATCCTATAACTTATAGTGGAAGCGATATTTGATATCGATTTCGGAAGTTAGCTTTAAACCATAAATCTAAAATTTTTCATAGCTTACCAAGTTCGGAACTTGATTGAGCTTTCGTTATGAATTGTTCATAAAATGTGCAAATTATTTGCGCAGTAAAAGCAAAGTGAGCTTGTTAAAGATTTGACATTTATAGTATGACAGTGAGAAAAGTTATACTCAGTAATCTATTGTAGATTCTGAGAAAAGTTGTCTCTAGTCGCACTAATTGAACAATTAAAGATCTGTTGGTTAATGTTGATATTAAACTATGTATTTTGGCTAAAGAATGCAAAGTGGCGTTCCTGAATGGTTTCTTTGAATGAGAGATCCATTCTGGTTTCTTTGTTTGAAAAGTTCATTCTAGAATGGCCCTAGAGTTTGTATTCTGCTAAGATCACAATTTGATATACTAGCTTATAGAGCCTATTGTAGACTCTATAAGCTTTCCAGAAATCTATTTTTCTAATTTTGATAACAGTCAGATTGTCTGATTTTATCAAAGCATAAAGAATACACATATGATAATAGGGTCAGTGGGAGCATACAAATTCTTTCTAGTGTTATATATCATAACGACATTATCATTATTAATGTAATAATGAGATGTTTATGAGGTAAAAAATTTACCTAAGTCTTTTTTTCTCCGTGAAAACAGTGAGATAGACTCTGTTATATTTGATATAAAGTTTCATATATGATATAAAACTAAGAGACTTGTGAGATACTCATATTAGTCATGCATTATATATGATCTAATAAAGGACACAATAAGACTATATGTGTGGCAGTTAGTATAACTGTTTGACAGTTAATGTGTCTCTGTATATAGTATTAATCTTTCGTAAATGATGATTCATTTGTCGAAAGAGAAATTGATTAGAATGTCTAATCAATCTTATGCATCATAAGATGATGACATAATGAATACTATATTATGTGCGAATAAAGATATCAATTTAATCATAATTATTACGAGCTATTTTGATACATTGTTTGACCATATGATGTATCTTGAAACATGTTCTTCGTTATCTTGGAGATATTAAGAACAAGTTTCTTATTCATGGAGATATAGTCCGCAACCATTAGAATCAAATTATTTTTGAGTCTAATTATGACATTAGATGATCTATGTCATATAAAGTCAGAAAAGATGCAGTGGGAGTGTCAACGTTGATTCTACTGAATTAGTAGAATTAATTGTAACTTATGAAGTATGGATTTATGAAGTTGCATAGTGACCTTATAGATGAGAAGTTTTGATATTAGTATTGTGTTTGCGGTTGTCTACATAGTATTTTGGATTTGATCTCTAAATACATAGACAACTTTACAGCTATAACACAATATTGATATCGCATATGAGTCATATTGATATAGAACTTGGGTTCTACAAAATTTGAATGATGATGGTTAAGGGAAACGATTGGGTTTATTGGACAAACTCAATTTGGTATAGCGGGATTACTTGTTGTTGCCTACCTTTTGAGTGCTAGGTGAGCTCTTGAGGGCCATAAATATATGATACACATTTAGATGTGTATATGATACCGTGGATTGACACTAGAGCAAGTGGGAGAAATTGTTAGGGTTGATGCTTGAAGTGCCAATTCAGATCGTTTTTATGTCCGATTCATGAATACAAATAATTCATTTTTTCATAATATTACTTATTTAATGGTAGCACCTCTTGTCTTTTATATACATATTCAATCTAATTACGATTAGATATCTAATTATGATTAGATTTAAACTAAATCCGATTTAGTGATACATGTATATTAGACAAAGACCCTAGGATTTACAATGTAGTGCGCAGTTACAACATAGTTTGTAATTGACATTGGGAAGCATTACTAAAAGTTGTATATCCTTAAATAAAGTTCATGGTCAAGATTTACTAACACGGGTCGGTTAGCAAAATCTGTTGAGACTAGTACATGTCGTATATCGTGACTTGGTCTGATGGTTTATCCCAATGAACCATGAGTATCAGGAGACTCGTATAGACATGTAGGTGTTTATTTGATAAACAATGAACGACTCATTGAAGATTTCCTAATAGATGGTACACCAACGTCAGTAGGAATCTTCTCGAGTTGAGCGAACATAGTGGTCCTTCAACTTGAGATACCATAGTGGATATATGAGTTATCCTCCACACTTTGATGGCAGTCATGTCACCGATCTATTTAGATAAGACCTCCGTCTGTTCGTTGGGTGTGGACTAATGCTCATGATATCCAGTGCGTATCAAGATAGAATCCGTCAGTCCTGTTTACAGGGCATATGTTTCCTACACGTGTTTGCCATCTAGTAAATCCATAGCCGTGGTTTAACTTTGGAAGCGAGTTCCGAGTGTTATTTAGAGATCGTAAATTTGAAAGTCGACGATATTATACCATAAGGATTTGACGTTCTTATCTATATCTCATGTATAATATGGATAGCTTGTGACGGAGGGATTATACGTATGTAATGACCCCGACTTGCATAGTTTAGCGAGATTATCTGTGGTCGTCATAATTCATTAGTGGGTGAATTATGAACACAAAATTGGATTCTGTGACGGATAAAACTAAACTTAGAGAGTCCCACAATATGAAGTGTACTCGTTGAGCACTTGGGCAATGCGTTATGAATAATATAGACTATTCATAATACTTCACCGAATTAAATGAGTTAATTCGAATCGTTTAAACGGTTAAACCAAAATACATGCATTAGGGGCATTTCGGTCAATTAATAATTAATGTGTATTTGTATTAGATACAAGATTTGATTTGATACATATTAATTATTTGTCAAATAAGATTTTGACACATGCCATTAATATATGTATTTTTATTTAATGTAAATAAAAATATGATAATAATTATATTAATTAATTATTTAGATATTTAAATGTTAAATATTTGAATAATTAAATAATATCTATATTACATAAATGTTATGCAATATGTTTTATTATTATTGCTTATATGTGGCATGATTTTTATTAAGCTTGAAGTGTGCAAATTTGATTTGTCAAACTTAAAGCTTATCTTTATTTAATTAGATTAAATTATACAAATGACTAAAATACCCCTAGGTCGGGTTTGGCTTGAATTTTAAAGTGAAAATTTTGTTTTTCCTTTCATTCTCCAAGAATTGGCCAAAACCTCCATTAAAGAAAGCTCTCAAATATTTGTTTGAAGAAACAAAGAAGAAAGTGAAGAATTTAAGGAAAAGCTTAATGAAAGTTGAAGATTAGTAGGTAATCTTTAATATTCTTAAGTGTAGAAAATTAGTTTCTTTTTCTTGAATTACTATAATGGTTCTAGGGTTTATTTACTTCTTAGAAATTAGGGCTTTTTTATTTGGAGAATTGATTTGGAGGCTAGATGCATGTGTGAAGTTTGATTGGATGATATTAGTGTAATATTGATTCAATTTTGTCATTTGATGACTTGTTGTCATTCTTGAGTGTTATGAACACTCTTGTAATGCCTAGAATTATTCTTGGGTGCTTCATTGGTGGTGGCTTGGATTGGTGTTGTGATCAATGTGATTAATGTTAAGAAAATTGGATTAAAGCATGAAATATTGATATTTTTAGTTTCTGGATCAGATCTGGAAAACTGGGTTTATGGTGATGAAAATTATGTCATATAAATATATTGGATGTGATTTGGGTATTGGAATAATTGCCAGAAACTATTTCGGAGTTGAAATATGCGAAAACGGCAAAACAAAATGGCGTTACCGGGTGACTTTTGAGCCAACCGAGTGACGGCTGCCCAAACAGTGAATTGGTCAGTGTTCGGGCAGCCCATGAACTGCCCTATTACTGTTGGGACTGACCTGGGCAGCCCCCATGTGCATTGGGTAGTCGGTTCGGTCAAAAATGAGATTTATGCCCTTTTGTGGAAAAACGTTTTCGTAAATGTTACGCGATGTTTCTTAACTATTTATGTCATTATTTGATATCGAATAAATATTTTTAGGTGAAATATGAATGAATTATTCATATTGGATATTGAATAATTTATTAGGTAATTTAAAAAGTTTTAAAATTACGATTTCACCCAAACCGCGCTCTTCCGCTGTACCCACGCCAAAACCCCAACACTCGTTAATTAGTGTGTATCAAGATATGATTTGTAGGACTACATGTGTACCATAAAAGGTTTTAAATCCATGTTTATGAGTCACGATTATTAAGATTTTGGCCAAATCCGATCACCTAGGATTGATCGCATATACATAAAAAATAGTGTTTTAATTAGTTATAAAGAGTCGTGGACATGTCGACAATATGAGATGTACACTTTAGAAACTCGATGGTATAATTTATGTTTACTAAGTACAACTCGGATAGCTTACGACGGAAGAATTGTTAAACATATGTGATGACCTCGACTTGTATAGTTTAGAAATATCGTTTGTGTTATTCGTAATTTCTGAAATGCCCGAATTATGTATATATGAGTTAGGGTCATATGAAGAAAAATAATATTTCGAATTATGCCCGAATTGCTAGGTAAGTTTTGATATTCTCTAATAAGTTATATTTTTCATTAATGATTTGATATCGTTAGTGAAGTTTATGGTGATGTATTATGTATTTGATGTATTATAACATAACTTGAAGTTAACATAAGGTTAAAAAATTTGTATATAGATGCTTTGGATTCATCAAACCACCATTTGATTGTGATTGGGGTCAAATTTTGTATATATTGGACATGAAAAATAAAAGTTAGAGTTTTGAACTCTAGATAAAAATTTAGAGTTATGACTACAATTCTAGAATCACTTGAATATCTTTAAGTGACCTGGAATTATTCATTGATTACTTCTTTATGGGATTATTGTTTGGTTTGTACTTTAAATTCAAATTTACGCATATTTGTATTTTGAATATAATTATGTTTTTTTAAAAATATTTGATATTTTGAAAAACATAATTTTTATTTTTTAATATGTGTTAAAGTTGGTTTTGATATTAAAAATTAGATTTTGTGTGTTTGGAATTGCTATGGAAAATATTGAAGTGTATTGGGTAATAAATTCACAAGTATCAGTTCTCTGAATTTTTTTCAGAGAGCTGATACATAATTTGAAATGAAGGCATTGCGAGCTACAGTGCGCACTGAAATATGTTTTTCCCGATTTCGGTATTTCCGGACTCTGATTCATCCTAAATTTTTCCCTATGAACTCGAAATGGAATAAGGTATCCCATTTAATTTTAAAAATACACACATGCTCTATATCTGTTAGGTTAGACCTATTTTCGCTGCGCGACGCTCCGATCCGACCCTAGGGGATCTAGATCCGCCCCATCAAGAGTAACACCTATCATAATACTATTGTACTAGTAGAGAGTAAGAGTCAGAGGTTACCTCTGAAGTCCAACGATCCCAGAAACAACATGGACCCAACTCCGTGACAATATTCCCTCATCTTCCCCGGAGTCCAGAGACTTCTAGTGAAATTAAAGTTTGTTTAGGGAGTTAAGCCCCAACTCCGGAGTAACGTCACTCCGAAATCATATCATTCCAAAGTGAAGAAACTCTGTACTAAGTCTAGTCTGACCTATACCTCTGAAGTCCAACGATCCCAGAAACAACCTGGACCCAACTCCGGGACAATATTCTCCCATCTTCCCCGGAGTCCAGAGACTTCTAGTGAAATTAAAGTTTGTTTAGGGAGTTAAGCCTCAACTCCGAAGTAACGTCACTCCGAAGTCATATCATTCCGAAGTGAAGAAACTCTGTACTAAGTCTAGTCTGACATATACCTGTTCCGGAGGAATCTTACTCTGAAACCCATCTGAGTGCATCGGAAGTATTCCGACCTCAACATCAATATTCCGTAATACTTGATGCCACATATATCTCCACTCGAGATTAATGGACTTTTCTTCTTAACCGATTTCCTGAATAGATGGATATTTTCCTTGTTAACCAAACCATAAACACTATAAAAAGATGATCAAGACACCAACCAATGGATTCTTATTCAAACGTCAGAAACCAAAAAGCACAAACTGTTTCCCTCTAGCAAGAGATTCAGCAGCAACCCTAAAGCTTTACAGGTGTTCTCGGAGCCAAATAACACTTGAGGTATGACCTGAAGGCCCCAAAACCTTAATTTCATATCTGATTTTTCTAGTTTATTAACGATGTATATCCGATCAGACGTCATCTATGTCTGATCGGACATACATTTGTCACACATAAAGTCTAGCCAATCAACTGGCTACATCAGGCCATCTGTGTTTATGTGGTATATATGATGTAAATCCGGACGTAAATTCTATAACCGATTCTGAATGGACGATAGTATGATTTACACCCGGGATACAACTCCACGTATCACACGAAAACAAATGTGCGCAGTCTTGAAACAATATTTATCATCCCATTTATATTTATATTTAATTATTTACTGTTGTTACTGATTTTTATTTTATCTAATCATTTCTGATGTTATCATGGCTATCAAATGGATATAATTCTGTATTTTCTGATATTTTTGGTTTACATAGCAAATCTGGCCAGACATCCATCATGTTCGGTCTGACATAAAAAAAATATATCTGGTAAAAAAATTTGTTCGGCCTAAATTCTTTGAAGCCCAACCTAAGAAATATGTTTAATCCATATTTTATTACTGCTTTGATAATTTTTGGATATCTTATAATTCTCTAAATTATTATTCTGTGTGTGATAAAATGCTCATGTATGTAATTGCATTATAAAACAAGTGGATCCTCTTTTGAACCGGGATATTATACTGACATAAGTAAGAGACCATTACGAACCCAAATGGGTTTAAGGTCAGATCTTACAAAGGGTGAAGTGCGGTCTTAAATCATTCTCAGTGTCTTATACTGGGTGTCGAGTCATTTATTCTCCGATTAGTCCTCTATGGGCTAATTCATACTCTATACGAGCTGCGAGCTCAATAGTGTCGTTATCGTCGACGTCATAAGTATAATGGTAAATCCCGATTTGCTTCTACATATGGCTACTCCATTGGGGATAGAGAATCGACCTCGAAAAAATGCACTGTAGTATCCATGGCGAGACTGAGGTGAATCATATCTTCATTCTTTTTGCATACCCTTCGAATTCTGATGGCGTTGCATATCATGAAATCGCTTTCACTCAAGGCAATAAATCGTTATGTGATGATAACCATCACTCAGTGGCACATACATTTGAGGTATAAAAAAGGGCGCGTCCATTGGTTATTTGAACCCTTGGGTGGGGAGACCTAGTTATGGACAACTCTTCGCCAATAAAAGTCTAACCTTAACCCTAATAAGCCCACATGTGAGCCCATATTTTTTTGCCCCTTGTAATAAAACTCCCAACTGCATGTGGACATTGCGTAACACCTTGTTTCGATGAAGTGCACCATGATTTAGTAATGTATGGTACGAAATGGTATTGTATGATATTATTGTTGGAATTGGTACTTTGAGCGCCAATCCGAATAATGTATTGTACATTATATTTTATTATTTATTAATAAAATAAGTACATTTTCATTTCAGTTTGTTAATGGCAATTATTATGTCATTATCTCATATTGCATATTAGTTTTATTTATATTATGAGAATGACATCGACCTTAGAATAATCACATAGTAATATTGGACACTGGGTGGTATGTCATTGGGATAGTATTACTATTATAAACTATTCTTAAAGTATATATATTCATAGTCGTTAATTTTGGAATACGGTCGGATTCCTATAACCTAGAAGACTAGCACTTGTTGTATACTGGAATTAGAGTTCCAATGGTCTAACCCAATGGACTATGAACAATGGAAGCTTGTATAGACATGTGTGTATTTATTGGAACGAATACTGAATGACTCATATGTGATTCCTGGAATTGAAATACTATTGAATACTTTTATGTTTTGTAAAAATATTTGACATTTTAAAGAAAGACTTGATTTTTGTTCTTTAATTATTTTTGATGTGTTTGAAATGTGTTGATGTTGGTTTTGATGTTGAAAATTAGATTTTTGGAGCTAGATATTATTTGGAGAAAGTTGGAAGTAATTTGGAGCAAGAAAAATTAGATTTTTAACTCTATTGAGTGTATTGGCGCACCACTAGGAAGTCATTGGCGCACCAATGCACAAAAGCCTCAAACATTGCTTTCTGGGAAACATTTGGGAGCACTATGCGAGTGGTAGCGCTCCAATGCACAAAATGCATAAAATGCGCTATGTTAGCGCACTGTACTCATGCACAGTGTGCATGCGTACAGTGCGCGTTTCCTCTGTTTCGGAGCTTCCAGACTATGTTTTGTCCCAAATGTTTTCTTATTTACTTGTAATGGAATATATATTCCATGAAATTATTTAAAAATATACCTATGCTTTATATCCACTGGTTCGACCCAATTCCGATGAGCGGGGCATCAATCTGATCCTAGAAGTTCCACTCCCGCCCCAATAACTATTATCGTTATCATATCTGGGAAGATGGTATAGTATGGTATGGTTACATAATCTATTTTTTTTTTTGTTTGATAGTATAGTATGATTCTAAAAATGATAAAATTACTAAAATGCTAGCTAACACATAAATTCATATAAAATCATATTAAATCCAACTTTTTTTTTGTCCAGAAATTAGATTCAATGAAAGAAATTTCTAACTTTGAAGATAAATATAAAATTAGGATTAGAAAGCCTGACAGTGAAGCGAATGATTATAGTAACCAGAAGGAAGATTCTACTCTAGGAGTCATTGTTTGTCCTGCTGGTTCAAGTGAGTGATAGGTCTTGTATTTTTAATCCTCCATCAGCTCTTGATCTTGCTGGATAACAATTTTATTACAATGTATATGCTGTTAGAGAACCAGGCATGCTAATGTTAGGGGTGTTCGCGGTGTGGTTCGGGTCAGCTTTTCGTTTTTCACTTCAAACCGCGCGGGTTGGCGGTTTGGAAAATTAGAAATCGAAACCGCAAATTTGTTAAGGAAAACCGCGGCGGTTCGGGTTGGCGGTTTAGCGGTTTGGGCAGTTCGAGTAGGCTATTTGGATTATAAATTTTTTAAAGAAATTTTTTTGTGTTTTCACATAATAATTGAAGAGAAAAAAATACTTAATTTTCATTTATACATTGCATATTGTCATATGATCATTAAATATCTTAAATTTCATGGTTAAAGAAGAAGAAAAATATATAATAATATCTAATTTGAACGCGGGTCGGCGGTTTAGGCGGTTCGGTTCGCGGTTTGAGTCAAAATTTATGATTTTGGGCGGTTCGGGTCGCAATTGGGTCAAAACCGCACACCGACCCGAAATTTACGGTTCGATTTAGATTGACCCGAAATCATTTTTAATTTTTTTTCAAACCGCGCGGTGCGGTTCGGGTCGGGTTGCGGTTTGACCTGAAACCGTGATCACCCCTAGCTAATATAGTATTACAAATATTGCCGAATATTAATTTGTGTTTGATCTTTCTGAATGTGTTTACAAGTATGGAATTTGTGATGTGTTCTTGAAGTAGCTAAACTAGGATCTGATTGATGCATAATTAGGGTGGATATTATTTTGTGGATGCATCAAATATTGAGATGATTACTAATTTGTGTTTGATCTTGCTGGATAACAGTTTTATTACCTTGGTTTTTATCTTGATTTTTAAAGTAGTCATATTGAAAAGTCTCACAAAATCAAATGAGTGTGTTGTCATTGAGTAAAATTTGAATCAGATATCCGGTATCCGACTAAGAATAAATAAATACTAAATAATGTTAATTATAAAACCAAAAATTCATTTTGTACATAAGTCATTAAATAATTTTTTAAATTTTTTTTATCATTAATATCATTAATATAATATATTTAATAAGATAAAATTGACATTTTAAAATTTTATTAAAGATATTTTATGAATAGAAATTATAAAATCATGACAAACCACCAAATTCATGGTTTAAAAAATTCTTCACAAATTATGGTTTTCAAATCATGAGATTACAATTAGAAATCATAACATGAATATGGAAGTTAAAACAAACAACATTTTGAACTATATCATACTATATAAAATCATGAAGTAAATAAGGTGTAAGTAGACCAGCTTTATTGGAAGCGATGCCATAAAACAAAGTTGTATTTTTGAACATTTTTTTATTATTAAACCTAATATTAATTCGGAAAATATTTTTTCACATTGATATTTAAAAAGATTATTATCGCCATTCCTTCTACCTCAGTCTCGAAGTCTTTCATTCTATTCAGTTTTCACTTTCCTACTTTGCCGATCAAATTGCTTCCCCCAACAGCCGCTTATTTACTCATTAACTGGCGTTTTTATTTGTTATTTTGTTTATTAATTAAAAATAGACTAACATTTAACACGACGCCGTTTGAGTAAGACCCAAGAAATAAAACGACATCGTATATATAAAAGCGGGAGTGAGTCGACCCTTTGTTTAGGGAATCTCTATGCCTAAAAGGATTTGCCGATTTGGCTTTTGCTTCACCTAATGGACGAGGTGGTATATCATGTGTCGGGTGCATATGCCATCTCTCTCACAGTAGGCGGGCCCCACACAGTTGTGGGGCCCGTCTATTGTGAGAGAGATGTCATATACACCCGGCACATAATATAATTTTCGCTAATGGACAATGTAGAACTCGAAAATGAAGCTCCTACTCTTAAAGCTCTCGGTTCTCTCTTCACGTGCGTATCTTTTGCTCCCCTTTAAGAAAATAATGTAATGAGGTTTAATTATGCTTTGTGTTTAACCAATTATATATTTATTTGTTTTTGTGCTCAAAAGGGACGATGGTTGGCCAGAGAGTCCAGAACCGGAACTCTCTGTAATAATCTATGTTTAATAATCTCTCCGTCGTACGCTATCCGAGTTGTGCTTAGGAAATATAGATTACACCGTCAAATTTCGAGGTGCACATCTCATGTCGACATGTCCACGATTCTTTACAACTTATCGAAACACCATTTCTCATATATACGATCCACCTTAGGTGATCGGCTTTGGACAAAGTCTTAAGAATCGTTACTTACTCACATAGATACCTAAACCTCTTATGGTACACTTACAGGTCGACATATCATATCTTGATACGCACTTGATTAACGAGTGTATCGGTCCACACTCAACGAACATCTAATGGTTAGACCATGAAACGATTCTGACATATATGACATCAAAGTGTGGAGGATTACACACAAAATCAATGTTATCCTATAGAAAAGGATCATATATGCTACTCGACTCAAGGAGATTCCTATTGACGGTGGTGTGTACTTCCAACTATTAGGAATCATCTGTGAGTCATTCGGTATTCGCTCCAACGAATACTCACATGTTTATACGAGCTTCTCTTGCTCATGGTACATAGGGTTAAACCATTATCCATTGGAACTCCAATTCCAATATACGACATGTGCTAGTATTTTAGGTTATAGGAATTCGACCGTATTCCAAAACCAATGACTATGAATACTTACTTTAAGAATAGTTTATAATAGTAATACTATCATAATATCTTACCACTTATTGTCCAATACTACTATATGACTATTCTAAGGTCGATGTCATTCTCAACATATATATATATATATATATATATAACTAATATGTGAAATGAAATTACCATTAATAAAATTGAAATGAAAATTTAGTTATTTTATTAATAAAAAATAAAATATAATGTACAATACATTATTCAGATTAACGCTCTAAGCACCAACTCCAACAATTTCCCATTTTTCTTGTGCAGATTTTAACTATTTACCAGAGGATGTAGAATTGGTTGCACTGATGAATGAACTGGGTCTTCCCCTTTCTTTTCAAACTAATAAGGAGGTAACTTGATATTTTATTGGCAAATTATTAATTTTCCACCCTAAGTTATGCGAAAGTATGAAAATATTATAATACTTTTAAATCATCAATTTTCCACTTGAAGTTTCAAGAGTGTATCAATTTTCACATTTTTATGGTGGAAAATTGATAACCTTTTGCAAGGTTTTGGATAGAATATGATGTTGGGACAATTATGGAACCCCTAGGATCGAATCGGTGTCTCGCACAGCGGAAATGGGTCTAACCTATGGATAGTTAGTATGGGTGTATTTTAAAATATTTTCATGTAAGATTACATTCCATTTCGAGTCTATAAGAAAAAACGGGGACTAAAACGGAGTCCGAAAACTCTGGAACGGATAAAAAAATAAGTTTTAGTATGAATCAGGTCTGGGCGTCGCGACACGGGTGCTTGGGCATTGCGACAAAACCAAAATGCTGAGAGCATGCTGACCAAGAACGTCGACACATCGCGACGCAGAAGTCTGGGCGTCGCGACGTGCCCCTATTTGAAGCTCAGCATCGTGACACATATTGGTATGAGTCGCGACGCTGATCAAGGCAGTAAGTGATTTTCAAGTTCAAACCATTACTAAACACTTTCAATTTTCTACCAATACTTCAAATACACTTAAAATCTAATTTTAACTTCATAACCACTATCAACACATATTTTACAATTAGCATACATGTATTCTAAATACTTATATGCATTTGTTTGAATCTAATCACAAACTATTTTAGAATCCCAATTAGAAATGTCTCTTGAACAATTCTAGTTCACCTAAAGGTGGTCAAGTGAATCTAAAATGGTATCCATAACTCTAAGCTTTAATCTAGAGTTCCAAACTCTTGTTAATTGTTACAATTCCAACATGAACATCTTTGACCTAATTCATAAGCATGTTGTGTTTATACTTCTAAAGTATCCTAACACAAATTGATTAGCCTTATTTCAACATTAAGCTATGTGATCATGCATCTAATACACAAAAGAACATAGCTTAGGAGAAGATCAAACTTTACCTAGTAAGCTTGATGCAATATCCAATCTACCTCTCCTTTTGTTGAAATGGTTGGAGAATGTCCAAGGTGTGCAAGATTGACTCCAAGATCCAATCTTGTTTCCAATGCTACCAAGCTTCACTTCAAGATCCAATCTCGATTTTTCCTAGATGAAATATTGTAGAGATCTCACAAGATTCTCAAAACATTTCTCTAACTTAGGCTTATCTCTCAAGAATTACTTGTGTATAGCTTACTCAAGCTTTTGCTTATTCTTATACTTGTAATTAAAACATTCATAAAGCTTGATATTTATAGCAAAACTTAGGTTTTTTTTAATTAATAAAAGTTGTAATCAACTTTTAAGTGGGCTTAATCTAATTTGTCCAAATATGTATAATTATGTGTGACTAATCTCCATTGTCTCCCACTTTGATTTAATCCAATTAAATCAAGCCAATAATTAAGAAATTGATTTGTTAAATATTTTCTACTTTGATTTAATCCAATTAAATCAAGCCAAAACCACCTATTATTACATATTTGTAATTACCATAATTACCATAATATCCTCAAATGGTAGAGATAATTATGATTTTACAATTAAGCCATTGTGTAATTATTGAATTAATCCAATTAGGTCAAAGAAAATAATCAATAATATCCAACAATACTTGACTATTTTAGTTGATAATTATAATATCGAATATTATCTTTTATCAAAATTAATAGGCTACCCAAGTGCTCAACGAGTACACTTCATATTGGGACTCTCTAAGTTCAGACATGTTCTTCATATAAGCCTAGCTAATATGTACGCAATTCGTCCACCTCCGAATTCGCGAAGAACACAAACGACCTTTCTGAACTATTCAAGTCGAGGTCATCACATATGTTTAACAATCCCTCTGTCATAGGCTATCCGAGTTGTGCTTAGGAAACATAGAATACACCGTCAAGTTTTCGATGCGCACATCTCATGTCGACATGTCCATAATTCTTCATAACGGATACGATCCACCATAGGTGATCGACTTTGGCCAAAAGTTTAAAAATCGTGACTTTACTAACATGGATACCTAAACCCCTTATGGTACACATAAGGGTCGACATATCTTATCTTGCTTCGCACTTGATTACTGAGTGCATCGGTCTACACCCAACGAACATCTAGAGGCCAGACCATGAAAGTTTTCTGACATACATGGCATCAAAGTGTGGAGGATCTCACACAAAATCAATGTTATCATATAGTCAAAGGATTACATATGTTATTCGACTCGATGATATTTCTATTGACGGTGGTGTGTACATTTAACTATTAAGAATCACCTATGAGTCATTCAGTATTCACTTCAACGAATACCCACATGTCTATACGAGTTTCCAAAACTCATGGTACATCGGGTTAAACCATTGGAACTCCAATTCCAATATACGATATATGCTAGTCTTATAGGTTATAGGAATTCGATCGTCTTCCAAAACCAATGACTAGGAATATATACTTAAGAATAATTTGTCATAGTAATACTTTTCCCAATATCGGACCACGTAGTGTCCAATATTACGACAAGACTATTCTAAGGTCGATGTCTTTCTTAGCATATATATACGTCAATCTAATACACATAATGACAATACCATTAATGAGGTATACAATGAAAATATAGTTATTTTATTAAATGAATAATAAAATGTACAATTCAAATTGACATTCCAAGCACCAATTCCAACAAACTCCCACTTGCTTTGTGCCAATCTGGATGGTACTGTAGTCCTATCTCCTCCACATGTTTATCGAATAATTTAGGAGGTAAGACCTTTGTAAGTAGGTCTGCTATGTTGTCTAGTCCTTGAATCTTCAAGACCATTGTGGCTCGGCCGAGACTGGCCGGTGCTTGGAGGCGCGTGCGACACTCCTGTGGCGCGTGAATGGTGAGTGGACATCTGTGTTCGCCCGTGTTGGTCATGTCTGTATCGGTTTGCTTCGGTAATTCCGATCCGTCCTGATTAAATGTCTAGTCCTTTTGCATATTGTATTAATCGGCCATGATAAATTTGTTTTATCATATAAACTTTGTGTTTATGTAAATGAATATTTTTGTGATGTTTATTTTAGTTAATGTAACTTTGTGTTTCATTATATTGATTTTTCTTTGTATTTGTTGCAGAAAAATCATGCCGATTAGACAAAAAACTGCAAAAAGGGTTATGACATCCACACACAGTGAAAAATTGAAAGACATGTTGCTAGATCTGGATAAGTATCGGATGAAAGAAGATGATGATATGATTTCTCATATCATCACTTTTAATAACATGTTACAAGAATCTATATGGGAAGGTAATTGGATAGGACAACCAAACAGACTCAGATTGCTACGAAATACTCTCTCAGAAATATGGCGAAAACGGGTTACTGATATTTGGAAATTAGTAACTCATACAGAAGAAATACGTGTTCAGTATAACATAGTCATTGAGAGGTTAGTGATTGAGTATCTCCAATATAAGGCAAACAATACCATTTTTTCTTTGATGTCCCGGAAACGTTGCAAGGATCCGAAATTTGCTATAGGTTTCCCATGGTTGTCCAAGATCAATCACGAGTTACCACAAGAATTTAAGGATTCTTATCCTAAGACATTTATTCGTTGGAACACTAGAACCGGAAAAGTTCTAAGTGTTAGATATTAATTTTTTCTATGATAAAACTATGTTAATATTTATGTGTGTAACTGTTTGTTATTTCACGACATGTAAATATTGTATTTATATGTGTGGATGTTTTAATGTTGATTTTAATTTATGTAATTAAATAAATGATTGTCATGTACATTAATAGTCGCATGATTAAGATGTTCTAAGAATTTATTTAATTTTTAGAAAAAGATTTTACATGATTGATTATGTTGATAATATTTTTACATTGGGTAATTGGATGATGATTGGACACATAGTGACCTTTTGACTCTAACCCCATTAAAAAATCTTATTAAACATAATTCATTTCATGATAAAATAAGTCAAAAGTATTAACAATTGTGCATGAATGTCTGTAGAAACTTTGTGTTTTTTAATATGGCTTCCGCAATAAAGAACATTATTGCCGAACTCAACAAGGGTGAGAAACTGAATGACGATAATTATGAAATTTGGAGCATGAAAATCCAATATATGCTAAAAGAACAAGAGGTTCTTGAAACTTTAAAAATGAGCATAGATGAACCTGAACAGGGCACTACGGCCCAATACAGGCGAGACCGAGAGGCTTATGAGGCCTGGAAGAAAAAGAATTCCATTGCCCGCATTACGTTGCTAAGCAGTATGGATAATGACCTAATGAAAGAGTTCAGGAAATATGACATGGCTAAGGACATGTGGTCCACACTAGCTGAAAAGTTTGGTAGTACATCAATAACCAAACTCAGGTCACTGACAATCAAGTTTGACACATACAAGAAACGTCATGAGTTTACTATGTCAAAACACTTGAGGCAAATGTCAAACATGATTACTGAACTGGCAGATGTTGGACATGTTCTTACAGATGAATAAAAAGTCCAAGCGGTCATTCGTTCTCTTCCAAATAGCTGGGAGCATATGAAGATGCATTTGACCCACAATGAGAGCATCAAAACCTTTGATGATGCTAAACGTCACCTTGAATTAGAAAGCGACCGACTCGCGGCGGCTAAGTCAAATACTGAAGTGTATATGACAAGAACTAGCAAACCTGGGGGTTTCAAGAAGAAAAGAAAATTTCATGGTGGTGGGTTCCAGTTCGGAAAATAAAAAAATTCTTCCAAGCCAGAAAAGAAACAGAAAACCAATCAACATTGGAAAGGAAAACGTCCTACCAAAAAGAAAAACATGGCAAAGGTTAAATGTTTTAACTGTGGAAAGAAATGTCATTTTGCTCGTGACTGCACTGAGCCTAAAAATGTGAATACCTTTCGTGCATATTTAAAATGAAATATGTGTTTCAAGTTCAATCTTTCTAACTGAATTTAATCCTTTGTGGACTGTAGACTCAGGAGCCACAGACCATGTAGCAAAGGATAGAGACGCCTTCGTGGAATTTCGACGAATTTCACCTGAGGTGAAGTGAGTATATGTTCGCAACAACTCACATGTTGAAGTCAAAGGAATAGGAACATGCAAGTTAGTCATGCATGGTGGAAAAATTTTACTACTATATGATGTATTGTTTGCTCCACAAATTCGTCGAATTTAGTTTATGTGTTGGTTTTGGTTAATTTAGGTTTCAATTTGAACTTCCATAAATTTGGTGTTGATTTGTACTTAGGTACAATACACTATGGTTCTAGTTATTTTCTTGATGGTTTTATTATATTGAATGTTGAGTGTTTCAATCAAAATTCTAGTTTTTCATTTGTTACTCCAACTGTCAATAATGATGGTGATGTAATTGTGTGGCATGCTAGACTTGGCCACATTGGCCAGCAAAGAATGAACAGATTAGCCAAAGAAGGCTTTCTGGGAAATATTGAGAAGGTATAATTGTCAACCTGTGAATATTACTTGGCTGGAAAAACTGCGAGAAAACCATTAGGAAAATGGACTAGAGCAGAATTTCCATTACAATTAATCCATTCAGATATATGTGGTCCAATGAATGTCAGGGCAAGGCATGGAGCATCTTATTTCATCACATTCATAGATGATTTTACACATTTTAGTTATGTCTATTTGATTGCTCATAAATCTGAAGCATTAGAATGTTTCAAGAAATTTATGAATTTAACAGAAAATCAACTGGACAAGAAAATTAAAGCACTACGCACTGACCGTGGTCGTGAGTGCTTATCTGATCAGTTCAGAGAATTATGTGATGAAAAAGGAATTAGTCGTCAGTTGACTACTCCTGCTACTCCTCAATAAAATGGTATTGCGGAAAGAAGAAATAAAACTCTTCTTGAAATGGTTAGGTCTATGATGGCACAAGTAAATTTGCCTATAACCTATTGGGGTGATGCATTATTAACTGCCACATATGTACTTAATCGAGTGCCATCAAAATCTATTGCCACCACACCATATGAGTTATGGACAGGTCGCAAACCAGATATTCACTTTCTAAAATCTCGGGGTTGTGCGGCTTATGTTCATGTGCGTTCTCACGAACATGGAAAGTTAGGCCCAAGAGGAAAAAATGTATCTTTATAAGATATTCTGAATAATCAAAAGGGTATGTTTGCATAGGTGAACATGAAAGTGGAGGCGTGACATAATTTGAATCACGAGATATCACATTTTTAGAAAATGATTTTCATAAGCAGGGAGAGATAAGTCATGATTTATCTCTATATGAAACTCAAGATCACATGGATCACATGATTGGTGAACACTCAGGTTTACCTAATTCAAGTGGGAGTGATGGGAGAAACTTGAGAAAACATGATGAATCTGTTTCACATGAATCTCAAAATGATGAATTAGTTTAACACGAGTCTCATTTACGTGATCTGGGTGGGAGTGATATACATAATCCAAGTGGGAGCAATGTGCACGATCCAAATGGGAATAATATGGAAAGTGGGGAATCAGTTCCACCACTAGAATCCCAATTACGACGTAGCAATCATATAGGTATTCCTCGACATCGTTTCGATATTGAAGGAGAAACCTTTATGATTCTACCTCAAGAGGATGAAGAACCTAGAAACATAAAAGAGGCTCTTCAGTGTCCTGCTAAGGAAAAATGGATGAAAGCAATGGAAGACGAAATGGAGTCAATGAGGTCCAACCAAGTTTGAAACTTGGTTGATCTATCCAAAGGACGCAAAGCTATCAAGAACAAATGGGTTCTTAAAATAAATCGTAATGCCGATGGCAATATCGAAAGATATAAAACACGACTTGTAGCAAAATGATATACACAACAGGAATGAATTGACTACAAAGAGACTTTTTCACCCGTTGTAAGGTTTACCTCAATTCGCTTGATTCTGGCTATAATAGCAAGCATGGATCTACAATTACATCAAATGGATGTAAAAACTGCTTTTCTCAATGGAGAACTTGATGAAGAAATCTACATGGAACAACCAGTAGGTTTCATAAAAGAAAATGAAAAAGAGAAAGTATTTAGACTTTTAAAGTCTATATATGGTCTCTATCAATCGTCTAGACAATGGTATATACGATTCCACAATTCTATCATTTCGAATGATTTCACAATGATAGATGAGGATCATTGTGTGTACACCAAGAGAGATAAAGATAAGTTCATTATCTTATCTTGTACGTGGATGATATACTTATAGCCGTAAATGATAAGAAGTTTGTAAAACACATCAAAGAATGATTATCATCTCGAAGCGAGATGAAAGATATGGGTGAAGCTGCATATATTCTTGGGGTTAAGATCTCAAGAAATCGTTCAAAGAATTTATTATCTCTTTCACATGAGTTATATATAAAGAAAATTCTTGAACGCTTCCAAATGCAGGCTTGTAAACCCATTGATACTCCTATGACGAAAACTGAAGATTTGAGTCGTAGATTGTGTCCTGAAACTCCATAGGAAAAGGAACAAATGAAGAAAGTTCCTTATGCAAATGCAGTTGGAAGTTTAATGTACGCAATGTTGTGTACATTAAATCTGATATCTGTTTCGCTGTTGGAATGTTAAGTAGATACTAATCCAATCCAGGACTAGCACATTGGAAAGCAGTTAAAAGAATATTTAGGTATCTGAGAGGGACAACTGATTACTCATTGTGTTATCAAGGAAATGATCTGCAATTGAGAGGCTATACTGATGCTGACTGGGGAGGAGATTTAGATGAAAGAAAATCCACCTCCGGTTTTGTTTTCTTGCTAAACAATGGTGCCATTTCATGGAGCAGTAAGAAACAATCTTGTATAGCCTTCTCCACAATGGAGGCTGAATTTGTGGCCTTTTCATCAGCAATACAAGAGGTTGTGTGGTTGAAAAGGTTCTTGGATCATTTGGGTATGTCAAATAAAGCTTCTGATCCAGTATTAGTTAACTGTGATAGTGAAGCAGCGATAACCTACACAAAAGACCCAAAATTTCATTTTAAAACGAAACATATAGATACCAAATATAACTTTGTGAAAGACATAGTTGCACGAGAAGAGGTAAACATGAAGTACATTTCTACGCAAGAAATTGTAGCAGATCCATTGACCAAGCCTGTTCCTAGAGATGTCTTTGTTAGACATGTAAAAACTCAAGGATTGCGTAGATGTTAATGTGCTTACATATTATGATATGTATTTTTCCCAAATAATGTTTACTAATGTTAATACTCATTGATATTTGTGTTCAATGCTTACATGTTATTATGTTGATACATGTTTAAACAAATATACTATTAGTTAGTATGAGAAGTATGTCAGACAAGTGAATGATTGGCCCTCTCACACGAGCAATCGCCTCCATTACTTTGTGTTAATGGGAGATGAGACAAATTTTTAAGCTAATTATCTGAGTGATAATTTAGAGAGCTCAAACTTGAAAATTAAGTAATGTCGTTGTGGACGCTGGTTTTCGCCCGAGGTCCACAATCGAGAATTTATAGGTTGGGGGCACTAGCGATCCTGCAAAACAAAGGTAGAGTGAGCGTGGAGGTTACTGACCATCGGTGTGGTGGGTGCCATAGGCACTCCGACGCTCAAGTCAGTGATGAAGACAAGTTGTAAGTAATGGAAGAGCAAGGCTAGAGACTACCTTGATCCTCGTGGATTACAGTGAGGGCGATAGATATAATATGATGAGAGCTCTGGAGAGAAGATTATTGAGCTATGAGAGTTCTGGAGAGAAGATTATTGAACTATGAGAATTGTGATCCCCCTTCTCTTCTGGATTTCGGTTCCTTTTATAGGCTATTTGAGGTGAGATTCATGAATGCGTTTAATTGACATACGTTTTGTGTGTTGGTAACGGTCGTGTCATGAATGAGTATTATGGGCAGTCATGAAGACTGTAAACGGCTGGGTTATGAGGGGTATTTATGAGTCTGAGCGTTTCGTGGGCTGGCGTATGATGGGCCTTGGTTATGGTTTGGATGTGGGGTATTTTACTGGGAGTGGGCCCGTGAATCTTTGGGCCTGGGTCTTATGTTGGGGAGTCTGGGGTGCGTTCGGTGTTGGGTCTGAAGCAAAAGGTTGAAATTACCCTTGGACCAAATTTGGCTCATACAGTTTGTCCCACACTCTCTAAGTTAATGATTCATTATCTTGAAGAGTATTTGTCGCGTGTGTCGTATGAGGTATGTATAAAGCATGTAAGCGTACCTGGACGTTGATGTCGTTTTGACCTGTCAAAGATCACACCATTTTGATAAAGCTAAGTAAATACCAATAATGAACCTCAATCGACCAGATATGGATGTTGATCTAAGAGATCGTTATGAGTTTGTGGGAAGGACCATGTCGACCAGATGAAGGTCAGGTCTTGAACTTGACTCTACATGAGCCCATGAGGAATGTCTCTGGACGACTGAGCCAGATAAATGTTCAGGATATAAGTCATACGACATGTGTAGTCCACGTCTACAATTTCGACTCTACATGAGTCCATGAGGATGACTCCGGTCGACTGAACCAGATTAAGGTTCGGCATATAAGTCATACGACATGTGTAGTCCATGTCTATAACTTGACTCTACATAAGTCCATGAGGGATGTCCCTGGTCGACTGAACCAGAATAAGTCATATGACATGTGTAGTCCATGTCTACAACTCGACTCTACATGAGTCCATGGGGGATGTCCCCGGTCGACTGAACCAGATGAAGGTTCAGGATATAAGTCATACGACATGTGTAGTCCATGTCTACAACTTGACTCTACATGAGTCCATGATGGATGTCCCCGGTCGACTGAACCAGAATAAGTCATACGATATGTGTAGTACATGTCTACAACTCGACTCTACATGAGTCCATGGGGGATGTCCCCAGTCGACTGAACCAGATGAAGGTTCAAGATATAAGTCATACGACATGTGTAGTCCATGTCTACAACTTGACTCTACATGAGTCCATGAGGGATGTCCCCGATCGACTGAACCAGATGAACGTTTAGAAGATAATTCACACGACATTGTCGTATAGACTGTAGGAAGTCCATGTCTTCAGTTGATTCGACATGAGTCCATGGGGGAAGTCCCCGGTCGACTAAACCAGATGAAGGTTAGGATAATCCCCATACTACGGGTCAAATGACCAAGGGAGTCTTCAATGTCGTTTGGACCAGATGAAGGTCTATGAAAGTCTTCACTCTACAGACCTGACGAAGGTCCAATAGTCTTTCCTTATCATACTACTAGACCCAATGAAGGTCTATGAAGGTTATCACTCATTCTCCTGATGAGGGTCAATGAGACTACGGTCGTATGGACCTGTCGAATGGACTTGATAATGGTCCAAAAAGGTCATCACTTCTCACTCTACTAGACCTGAAGAATGTCAATGAGGGTTCTCATTCCTTATTCTACAAGACCTGACAAAAGTCAATGAAGGTTTTCATTCCTCATTCTACAAGACCTGACAAAGGTCAATGAAGGTATAATTACTCATTCTACAAGACCTGACTAAGGTCAATGAGGGTATAATTCCTCATTCTATAGGACTTGTAGTCTGAGACCATGTCGTCTGAAGACCATGAGACTACAGTCGAATGAACTTGATGAAGGTCCATGAGGGTCATCATCCTACTAGATTGGATGAAGGTCGGTCGACTAGGCCCGATTGAGGTCCAAGGGATTCTTCATACTACCTAATCTGATGAAGGCCGGTCGATTGGACCTGATGGAGGTCCAAATGATTCTTCATACTACTTAATCTGATGAAGGCCGGTGGATTGGACCTGATGGAGGTCCAAGGGATTTT
This sequence comes from Zanthoxylum bungeanum, assembly GCA_019454045.1. Classification (NCBI taxonomy): domain Eukaryota; kingdom Viridiplantae; phylum Streptophyta; class Magnoliopsida; order Sapindales; family Rutaceae; genus Zanthoxylum; species Zanthoxylum bungeanum. The sequence goes on along the minus strand of SKCR01015021.1, from coordinate 76,586 downwards.
TCATACTACCTAACCTGATGAAGTCGGTCGAGTGGACCTGATGGAGGTCCAAAGGATTTTTCATATTACCTAACCTGATGAAGGTCGGTCGAGTGGACCTGATGGAGGTCCAAAGGATTTTTCATACTACCTAACCTGATGAAGGTCGGTCGAGAGGACCTGATGGAGGTCCAAATGATTTTTCATACTACCTAACCTGATGAAGGTCGGTCGGGTGGACCTGATGGAGGTCCAAATGATTTTTCATACTACCTAACCTGATGAAGGTCGGTCGAGTGGACCTGATGGAGGTCCAAATGATTTTTCATACTACCTAACCTGATGAAGGTCGGTCGAGTGGACCTGATGGAGGTCCAAAGGATTTTTCATACTACTAGGCATGATAAAAGATTCCATATGTAGTATGGAGTTTACGGTATTAAATCAATGTCGTATGGATATAATGACTAACCTTTCATATCTTCTGAGGAATGTGATATCCATGTCTTGTCGAATGAGATCTTAAATAAGTGTAAGCATCATACGTGTCATGTCGAGTGAGACATTTACCTCATACTGAGTGTAGTGTCCAGTGGGACATTCACCTTATGATGAATCTTCATTTGAAGCATCTTCATTGAGCCGAGACTACATCTTTGTATTGTCGAGTGGGATAGCATCCTCATGATATGTATCCATGTAATGTTGATTGGAACTTTAGGCATTTCACCCTACTTATATGTCGTGTCTAATGAAACTTCAGCCAATAAATGATCCTTCCTCCATGTCGTGTCGACTGAAACCTTAGCCCCTAACTAAGACATGTTCCTTGTCGTGTCGAGTGGTGCTTCAGCCCCTGGCTAGGAGTTCTTCCTTGTCGTTTGGAGTGGTACCTCAGCTCATAGCCAAGACTTTTTCCTTGTCGTGTCGAGTGGACCCTCTGTCAGATACTAAGCCTTCTTCCATCTGGTAATGTCGACTGGGATGTCCATGCCAAGTATTCATTTGTGTATTGTCGTATGAGACATCATTCTCATGTCAAGTATTTATATAGGTAGAGTGGGGCTGCTGGATATTCTAATGCAAGACACATTGCTTCGTCTTATGAGGTGAATGGTAGGAAAATTGGTTAAATTGGAAGGATGCTCCTTGTTCTTTCATGGTCGAATGAGGAGATGAAAATCCTTCCATGTAGTTTAGAGGAGATGGCAATCCTTCATCGTCTGAAAGATATGATAATTTTTTCACTTAGTATGGAGGAGATGACAATCCTAGAGTTTACTTCTTGGCCGATTGGGTATGTTGGAGGATTTTGAGGGTATTCTCATGTCGATTGGGAGAAGCATATCGATTGGGCCAGGTGTTGGTAAATGTAGGTCGATTGAAGCAAATGGGTTTCTCCCTAACTTGGAGTTTTGTGAATGATAGTTTTCTTTCTAAAGTAACCAATGAATACTTATTTAGGAAGCTACGATGTCCCCAAGGCAACAATGGGTGGTCATGTAGCCCCCTTTTTATTGACTAATTACATCAAGTATCACTTTATTGAAGTACATTGCTAGCATATCAGTTGTAGGGTCGCTTGGGCGGATTTGAGGTTCTCTCACTGTGATGGCTGATAAAATTATCTCTTTTCTTATTTCTTTTATCCTCATCTCATCTAATCTCAATTTGAGCCTGAGCGATGGCATGATCCATAGTGTAACATCGAAATTTAGTGAGCTTTTTATAGAGTCCACTTTCTGAAAGTAATCCATTTCTAAATGCTTCTATTGCAGTAGGCTGATAGAGATCTGGGATTGTTATCATTTCCTTATTGAAGCGAGCCATGTAGCTTCGCAAAGACTCCCATCTCCGTTGTTGGATTGTATTAAGGTCATTGGTGGTTTTCTCAAGCTTGCAAGAACTTGCAAAATGCTCCATAAATTTATCAGCTAGTTCCTGATATGACCCAATAGTCATGTAAGATAGATTGATGAACCAAGTGAGGGCTGGGCCCGTCAATATTTCTCTGAATCCTCTATACATTCCAGCTACCCATTGATGAGGAGCCAGATCAGTCGACATCATCTTGTATTTGTAATGGATCACATGATCGTTCGGGTTTATGGATCCGTCATACAACTTCATATCTGGAGGATTAAACTTCCTTGGTAGTTCGGTGGAAGTGATGGTGTCCAAAAATGAGGTATCTGAGATCGTGCCGGCTCGGCTTTTTCTCACTGGTAGTCTGACACTAGGTAGGCTGGAGAGAATTGCATCTTTGAACTCTTGCATTTCCTTGTGCATGGTGGAGGCAACTTACCGTGCTTGGTCAGTTAAGGAAATATGTTGACTTCTTTCTTGATTTGGTGGATGGTTGTCTGATGGCAGATTGTCACTTGTCACATTGTTGAATGCCCCCAAGAGATTGGTGGGGATTGTGGGTGTTGGTTATTATCTAGGTCCCAAGATCATCGAACAAGCATGAAAAGTGTGAAATACATATCAAAGAAGTTGCGGAATACTCACATCGATCGGTTGAGATGATTTGATGGAGAACAAAAACGATTTTGCTCCTCCAAAGTGGCGCTCACTACATGCAGTCCACTGTCCACGTTTTTTCAGTTTTGCTTCATGAATTTGAGCTCTGAATCTTCGTCGTTTGATTCCCGGCTTAAAGGTGAGTGTCCCTAACACCTTCTTATGTCTCTCGGGAGTGCTAGCTCGCTTGGATTTTGCCATAAAACCCATGAATTTGCCTTGCAAAATTCGGCCAACCCATGACAGTTCACTGCCATGGGCGTGAACTTAGGGAGAGAAATGAGAGAAGAAAAATGTGAAAGTTGGTTGGAAAAAGGTTTAGGTAATTGTTATATATATTTTCCAAAATTAAATATAACAATTTACACTTTCTAAAAGTCAAACAAACATATATAATACAATATATGTATGTCACCTATTAAATGCCTTTTCCAACCACTACCAACTACATCAAGTCACATCCTTCCATCAATCAAGTGACAAGATGTCACATCACTCAAAGTGACATTTGATTTGACATTTGATGTGACGAATGATTTGACGCTTGATGTGACTTGCTTTGCCGCACTCGAATTCGAAATACGAATGCGCTCGCAATCACTCTCGGGCTCGGGTTCGCTAATTCCTAATTAGCGAATTTTCCGTTGCGTCGTAATTAAATGATTACGCCTAGCAAATTCACTATTCATGTCGCTAACGAATTAATTCTAAATTAACTCGTTCGCCCGAATTAAAATCCAATTTCAATTCCGCGTCGAAATCCAATTTCGTTTAATATATCGAATATATTAATTTACCCGATTAATTCCAAATTAATCGTTTTCTCTCTCAAGACGATATTTTATCCTAGATAAAATATCTCCGTAATTAATCCCAGATTAATTTTCTCTCTCATTGAATTAATCCCAGATTAATTAAAGTGCGAGTCATACTTCATCGGTGTATCATTGGGACGCGACCCAAGAAATCCCCGGATATGTTGGCAGTAAATACGGTCGTCGGAGTATCTGAACACGTACGTACCAAGTACTACGTTTTACCGATTTACAAGACAAGGTTAGCCTCTAGCAAAACGCCATGCCTACCCAATTCTCCGGAAATATTCTTACAGGAATATATAGATCTGTATCAGGCGTAGTATACAGTAGTATTGCGTATTTTGATCCAGTATCGGATGGTCACGTGCTAGGGCTGGGGCTGGATAAGTGTCTGCCCTGTCTGAAGCACATGTCGGATGTCTGGTAACTAGTCTCTATAATCGGATATACATGACCTAGTCATAATACCCCGATGGCCGCGCAGCACTTAAGAGCACAAATACCGTATCCTACGTGACATCATCTCCACTATGACTGGAGTGATACTTCCGTCTTGACATCACACCCAATACTCTACGATTCTCAATATACTCAGTATCGGCATACACAGAACCTGTTACAGCCCTGGACGACCTCAACAAAAGTATATTGATTGTCGCAAGCATTAGCGGTGCAAGTCTCAAGTTAAGACCAAATTACACCTACCCTGATGTCGGACTCCCATAGACACACAGTCATACTACCAATGGGATTCCGAGGGGGTCTATCCAGAGCGAAGCTGTTTCCCGTACCATCGGTGAAACACAACCTCCTACCGCACTTGCATAAGCATCCAATACTTAAATATATGAGAACTATGTCGTTGTGCCCTCACAACGCGCACAAGTGCAATACTAGCCTATTCCGTATTATCGATGTCCAGTCTCGATAATACTACGACTAGGGATATTTAATGATTAATCCTTCGCGGACTGATACTGTCTCATATCATCTCAATCCAGGAACTAATCATATGGACTTCTCTTCATTTCTATATCTAAGGTGATCTAATCACAAATGATGAGAGTGCAATTTCCTTGTCACATAGTTAATTTGTACAACAACACTATGATCTGTACAAATAGTGACGCTATGGGTCATATTATCCAACAATCTCCCACTTGGCACATAGCCAGTCACTCAAGTGTCGTACACCCGAACTATGTACGGTTCGCTCAAATTGCTGAGAAAAGGTTTTCGTCAGCGGATTTCCATGATTATCGTCTGACGCGATTTATACGATCACCATATCGCCACGATGTATGATCCGAACGAATCAGATGAATATAGAAGTATATATCTGGATCGTCGATGAGACCTTTAATTCTTTAGACTGTGCTGACGCCCAGCTCAGCGGCTAACAGAATTATATCTAATCTAATTAGATTTATTTTCGATCCAAATAGCTTCTTTTGCTGCCTCAGCTGCAGCAATAATCCGCATTTGTTGTTTATTCGGCAACAATTATCTTGCTTGGAAGATTTCCAGCTCACTGTCCCGTTATTCAAACTTTATAGTACCACAATATTTAATTGTTTGGAAACTTGCAGCAGTGATCCCAGTCACTTCAAGTTCTCCTTCTCCATAGTTTAAGACAACATCTTTAGTTCTCTCAGATACTAACAGATGTTCTTAATCTTTAATCCAGTGACTATCACTTGGATTGACCTGATCGTGACTCCATATGCTCGAAGCGTATGAGACACCCTATCAAGTACATTTTAAATGTACAATTTCCCAGAGAGTGTTAACAACTCCAAATCTATCCCAGTAGATCTTTATTCCTTGAATAAAGGTTGTTACTCCCCAGAATTCTACGGAGAATTTCTATGAAAGCCAAGCTTTCACCAATTGCTTTATGGGAATTTCATTATCAGTGCGCTCCCACTAACCTCCTTATATACACGAGAATTATTTCATTTTGAGTCAAATCATAAACCATTATGATTATTTCAAAACGACAGTTCCAACAACCTAATGCTTGCATCAATCCAAACATGGATCGAATAACCCGCAAACCTTGTTTGTCGGTTATACAAAATCATCAGGATGTAGGAAACATCCTCCAAAAGGTTTCCTTTTCAGGAAGGAGATTTTGATCTTTAACTGACACATTTCATAAATGAAATATGCAGTATCAACAAGCATCATCAAAATGGATTTACTATGGCAACAGATAAAAGGTTGAATCGTTATTAACACAATGTTGATAACGATACCTTTCCGACAAAAGCCTAGCTTTGTAAGTTGGTATGTTGCCATCCATGTATGTCTTCCTTGAAGACGTTTACAGTACCAATAGGCACTATACCTTGCGGTAGAACAACTAGTATCCAAACATAGTTGTTATACATGGAATTCATTTCGGACTCATGGCATTTTGCCATGATAGGGAGTCGATACCTTGTATCACTTCCTCAAAACGTAGTCGGTTGGTATACCTCCACAAGATTAATATCTTTATGAGGTGAGATCAGAAACCCATACCCCAGGTTGTTTTCTGACTCTCTCCGATCTACGAGGTTCTTGTGTATTCGAAGATTAATGGTACAGATTCATCATTGATGAACTGTTTGTGTTCCTTTAAGGACTCCGTGCCTTGAATAGTATTACTCCGATTTCCATCGAGTATCACTATCCTCCCACTGACCACTGCATATCGGTATTCCTCTAAGGAAAACCGCATGGTGAGCAACAATCATATTGTTCTCATGTGAGATTTATAAGTACTATACTTATGGTTTCCCATTAGGATAACCAATGTATGACACTTATCCAATTTGGGTCATTAGTTTGGTATCATCCAAATTTTATGCCTGGCATACCCAAATTATTAGGAATGAGAAACCATGTTTCTTTCCTGTTCATATCCTATATGATATCTGTCAAACAGTTTTTCATGGAACCTTATTCTAAATAAGTTTTGCACTGTTAATACATATCCTGTTGAAGGAAATGATAGCTCAGAGCGACTCGTGATAAACCTTATCATGTCCAACAAAATTCAGTTTTTAGTTTGGACACACCATCAAACTGACATGTCTCGGGAGGAGTCCTCATCTGAAAGAATACCATACTCTTTCATGTATTTATGAAACTTACTGGTTAGGTATTTTCCATTACGGTTTTACCGTGGCGGCATAATACTATAGTCGATCTGTTTATCTACTTCTTGTCGAAACTCTAATAGTTTCCGATCTGTGTTCTTCAAAAGAAACACATAACCATAACGTGATGCCACATCCGTTAAGGTCACCAAATATTCATATCCACATCTAGCCTAGCTAGACATGGGCCCACTTACATCACTATGAATAGGGCTAACAGATCGGTGACACTTTCACTATTACCAAGTAAATAGTGTTTTAGGTACTTTACCTAATAAACTAGATTCGTAGACTTTATTTGAATAGTCAAATCAGTCCTTGTACCCACTCTTCAAAAGTGTGGATATACGACTCTTATTTAATTGTCCCAGACTTCAATGCCACTAATAAGTCTCTTCTGATCAAATCAGTTAGAGCTATTTATTTGTCATATTATATGTTTGAGATTTTATTTATATTCAAAATATAAATACTGTTATTCACATCTAATGTGATTATCTCAATGTCATCTTTATATAATGAAACACTTTAGTGTTCTAGAATATAAAGGTTTATCCGTAACGGATTAAACACTGACATAGAGATAATGTTCCTAGTCAAACTAGTTACATTATAACAGTTTCCTAATATAGGTACAAACCCTAAGGGTAGTTCCTAAACTTAGGTATCTACGGTCGAAACAGCGACTTACGTCCCGTTTCCGATTCGCAGATTTATCTCAGCTTGAAGTCATTATCCTGCTCACAGCAGATTCTGAACATCAATACATATATTTTATGTACCACACTAAGTATTTAAAATCTAATTTTAATACTAGTTGTGAACATAACTTTGACAAATATTCTTAAAGTCAGAGCCTTGCCCTTTCTTTAATTCCTTCGTGTCTGCCATATCCAAACGGTAGTCACTTTGAGATATGTCATTTATCTTCCCAGAAGATTATAATGATTTTGCCTTTACCCTATTTCAATATTTCAGAAGCCTTTGGCCAAGCCTTGGGTTTCTAGAATATTGAAGTAAAGTGCGCCTTGCGCTACTTGCCTAATTGCAAAGTTTGACTTTATCTCCTTGAGATTTGTCATTAATTCTCCAAGAATTATTAATTGCAATTTTAATACTTCTTAAATCTAAACATAGATTTATAACAAGTATAATGAATTAAGCTCTAAAGTAATCATCACATAAATCTTCCAAAGATTATGTTCTACTATTTTGCTTATTTGAGGGCTTAGGCATAATAGGTTATTTTATCAAATAAAGTAACTTATTTATTATTTCCAGGACCATCCTGAAATTTAATTCCCAATTTGAAAATTAAACCATTAAATATTTAAATGTCCAATCTTTCAATATTATTTTGATTTTAATAGTCCAACTATTTAATCAATTTATTCAAGTACTATTTATTATAATGATTACAATAATCCAATTATTTAATCAACTATAATTTTAATTCAATTATATTGATTACTATAATCCAATCATAAAATCAACTACTTTATTGAATTTATTTGAATATAGTCCAACTATATATTTAAAACAACATTAAATATTAGTCCAACTAATACTTTTAATTTATATGACGAGTGATATTTGTTTGAGCGCGTGTGGCGAGTAATTGAACGAATATTGCAAATTCAATTCTTGCCTCCCACTATTTTTCGTCGAGCCTCTAACCCTCTGTCGAGTACTCGGGAAACCGTGTTTCCTAGTGGGCTAGGATCCCGTTAAAGTATCACACAATCTTGACTTTGGCCAACAAATTGTATGATAATTAACTAGGTAGATCTCGAAGATCAATTGGATCTCATCCAACTCCTAGATCCAGTAGGTGGACATCCAAGTCCGAAACATATATCTTATATATGCCTATATATCGAATATATACCCTAACCTTTTTCCTCTGAATCAACTAGGCCTTGGCTTTGGCACAACAAACCTAGTGATCCCAGTCAAGCGTGGACCCATTGACCATGGAAGCTTCGTAATCAATGTCGTTGGACAAGAAGTGGTCTTGACTTTGGCCAACAAACCACAACTTGGACAAGACACCAATATGAAACAAAGCCTCGTGATTCAAACACATCTTCGACGGACAAGGGCTTGACTTTGGCCAACAACCCATGCCAATCTAGGATCTTGGTAAGAATCACTCAATGGAAGGAAAAGACGCATGATATTTGACGAGGCTTTTCGCGTGCAAATTGGCTACCAATTTAATTATCTTTGTTAAGGTCTCATCATCATACACCCTTAAACATGCATTCTAAATACATAATAAAGCGCATATGAAAATAAATAATAATGATATGCGGATGGATACTTAACACATTGATCCTAGATCAAATATCTCTCTTTCTCTCTCAAGCTAGCACTTGTATTACTTCTACCTGTTACACTACACTTCTAAAGAAACCTCATTTACATTGAGGGGAATAGGTGAGAAGAGAATACAAAGAGAATAGAGGTGATAAGGCTGGACACGCAGGTCCAATTTAATAAATCGAATTTATTACAATAATTTCCAAAATTGCCCCACCCGACTAATATCCATCCGATATACATTATTCATTCATCAAAACCATGTATTCACACAAGCATGTTATCAATCAATCTAATCAAATTAATTAATCTGATAATTAGTGATCATCCAATGTTCAAACAACGATTTGATTTTGCTCGAGTCAAACTCGTTTTTGCGAATAAGTACTCAAAGTACGAATTTTGAATTAAACTAAACTACATAATTAAATCCAATTTAATATGCATTTAATTCTAATTCACTATTTAATTCCAAATTAAATAGTACACTTTATTAATAAACCTTTTACGACTTAAATTCCAAATTTAATCGTAACGCGTCTCAAAGACCGATTAACGTCCAACGTCAATTCAATTAAAGTCCAATGGGCTTTTAATTAATTTCTTAAGGCGTGGACTTTTGGTCAACTCGGGTCAAACCGAATAACCAAAATCCAATCCGGGATTTACCCCATGAGCCCATAAATCAATCTTGGCCCATTAGGCCCAATTTAAACTTTAAAGGTTCATTAAGTCGCATATGGGCTTAACGGAAGTGGTTTTTGGCCCAATTGGATCCAATCCAATTTGCCTAAACCCAACTTTGTACAACAAGCCCAATAAGCCATTTACAACTTTAAAAGCCCAAATCCAATTTTAAGGCCCAATAATTAAATTACCAAATTCCAAATTTCCAATTTAATTACCTAAAGTGTATATCATGATTAATCACCTAAATCAATATTTCCCAAACATCAAATTAGTCCAATTAATCATGCTTTACATCATCATTACATGTCCAACACATTAATGAAAAATCAAACCCATTTAACATGCTTAAAGTCTCGGCCAAGGGAGATAATTTTGTCCGAATTGAATAGCCCCTTTAATGTCTTGGAATTTTGATTTTATGAACATTAGATGTGTATGAAATCATTCGGGAAATTAATTCGATGTCGATTGTGGATTTGATAGGTGATAGACATATATTGTATTATATATGTTTGTTTGACTTTTAGAAAGTGTAAATTGTTATATTTAATTTTGGAAAATATATATAACAATTACCTAAACCTTTTTCCACCAACTTTCACATTTTTCTTCTCTCATTTCTCTCCCTAAGTTCACGCCCATGGCAGTGAACTGTCATGGGTTGGCCGAATTTTGCAAGGCAAATTCATGGGTTTTGTGGCAAAATCCAAGCGAGCTAGCACTCCCGAGAGACATACGAAGGTGTTAGGGACACTCACCTTTGAGCCGGGAATCAAACGACGAAGATTCGGAGCTCAAATTCATGAAGCAAAACTGAAAAAACGTGGACAGTGGACTGCATGCAGTGAGCGCCACTTTGGAGGAGCAAAATCGTTTTTGTTCTTCATCAAATCGTCTCAACCGATCGATGTGAGTATTCCACAACTTCTTTGATATGTATTTCACACTTTTCATGCTTGTTTGATGATCTTGGGACCTAGATAATAACCAACAGTGGGATTGCCGGGAAGGTCTGTAGTATCAGGTTGTCGGGAGGTTGAAGAGATTTGCTCCAGTTGCTTCTGGAGGGTTATATTGGAGATTCGCATGGCTGAATTTTCCTCCTCTAAGATTCGTAATCGTTCTTGTAGAATGGCCAATTAAGAGGCCATAAGATCTAATATATGATCGCTGCTAGAAGCCATGTGCAGTTGTGTTGAAGGGATCGTAGACTGAGAGATCTTCGTCTGCTATGAATCGCTAAGGCCCCACGGTGGGTGCCAAATTATGGACGGTGGTTTTCACCCGAGGTCCACAATCGAGAATTTATAGGTTGGGGGCACTAGCGATCCTGCAAAACAAAGGTAGAGTGAGCGTGGAGGTTACTGCCCACCGGTGTGGTGGGTGCCGTAGGCACTCCGACGCTCAAGTCAGTGATGAAGACAAGCTGTAAGTAGTGGAAGAGCAAGGCTAGAGACTACCTTGATCCTCGTAGATTACCGTGAGGGCGCTAGATATGATATGATGAGAGCTCTGGAGAGAAGATTATTGAGCTATAAGAGTTCTGGAGAGAAGATTATTGAACTATGAGAGTTGTGATCCCCATTCTCTTCTGGATCTCGGTTCCTTTTATAGGTTATTTGAGGTGAGATTTATGAATGCGTTTAATTGACATACGTTTTGTGTGTTGGTAATGGTCGTGTCATGAATGAGTATTATGGGCAGTCATGGAGACTGAAAATGGCTGGGTTATGAGGGGTATTTATGAGTCTGAGCGTTTCGTGGGCTGGCGTATGATGGGCCTTGGTTATAGTTTGGATGTGGGGTATTTTACTGGGAGTGGGCCCTTGAATCTTCGGGCCTGGGTCTTATGTTGGGGAGTCTGGGGTGCGTTCGGTGTTGGGTCTGAAGCAAAAGGTCGAAATTGCCATTGGACCAAATTTGGCCCATACAGTCGTTATGAGGTCACTTTCTCTGTGATATGACCTAAGGTGAATAAGTTTGTTTCACCTTACTTGTCTTAATGTCAGTTATGAGTTAGACATTGTGTTTGTCTGAACTATAATCTGTACGTTATTTTATAAGACATGCACTCCATGGGAAAGGAGAGAATACCGTAGCACATGTTTTCATACCATGTGTACATTTGTGACTATTGAGGGTAATACAAGTAAAGATCTCAGTTTTGATATGTGTGATGAGACCTTGAGAGTTATTTCAATCTCACCTTGTACCTCTTTAGACTCTTGTCTGCTTCTCAAAACTTAGATTTGATGATCGCTATCTTGTAGTGTTACTGAAGGATCATGAGAGATTCGATCCGAAAGGTCATATCTGGAAAAGCGAATTGAATCAAGGTTGAGAGATTCGAGAAAGGAGAAAGATAATTATATGAGTAATATCACATTAGCTTGTATTCACTGGTCGACTAATTATGTTATTCTATGTGATCAAATATGATTGTGAATACAAAATAAATATTACATTCGAAAAGAGATCGAGAGAGATTTAATGTGATAAATGATCGATGACACTGCATACATAATCAACTATGGTTCTATCCATTTTTTGAGCAACTATATATTCCTAACAGATGTATAGCAATTGAGCTCTCGAAGTATGCTGGTCGCATGACACAATTGCAAAGTATGAATTATTCTTGTAGAGATAATAAAAATTGTTGATCCCATCATGTGTGAGTGGGAGATGTTGGAAATTGTTGTTAATTGTACATTATTTGGTGTTGTTAAATAACAACAATTAGTAATAATTTCACGTTGGAAATTATTAAGTAACAACAAGAGTTGTTAATCAAATAATTAAGTAACAACAAGGGTTGTTAAGTAACAACAATTAGTAAAATGTTAAGTGGGGAACATATGGTACACCCATGATGGTAACATTTTTGGAAGGGTTAGAGAAACTCATTATGCATCCAAATACATGTGATTACATAGTAATCAATGCATGTGATTAAATAGTAATCAATGATTAATAGTAATCCATGCATGTGAGCTAATAGTGACTTGGTTTCCCTCCTATAAATAAGATCATTTACTTATTGAGTTAAGCAATCAATTAAGTTTGATTAAGAGGTCTCTACAAGTTTAAAAGTATGCAATTGTGTTGTGGTTAATATATATTTATTTCAATAAGTTTGTAAATAAATCTAGGACTAGTGATACATGTATGGTTAGATCCTAAGAGAACAAACATATAAATATATTAGGGATTACGTTTCCTAACACCGTAGGTAAATGACATTTGCATCCTAACATTTAGGAAAAAAATATAAAACTTCCTAATAATTAAAAAAATTTAACCCCTATTGATTGATATAAATAATTTAATTAGAAATAGCAAAATAAGAATAATTACAGTGCAAGGGAAAAAAATACAATAACAATAGTATAATACAATTACAGTTACAATCATGTATATAACAATCTCCTTAAAATCCATTTGTCGTCCGTCATGGTGCTCAGGATTAGAACCGGTGTCTGTTTCCCAAGATAAAACGACAACGAATAATTCTGGAATACTATTAAATTACCTCAGCGAACTCGTTGCAAGGGCGTACATTTCATTTTGGGTGCTCTCAGCTCTGTGTGAAAAACTTATTCCCCGGTGCTAATGGCTTTGTGTGTTTAAAAAATGAATTAGGAGAGAAAACCATTCCAAATTCTTAACAATTGGGGAATTAATTATCTATTAATTTTCATATTCAATTGAGAATTAAGGGCACATCATGGGCTAGCTATTGCTAACAATTGGGGATTTAAGAAAATCAAGACTAGAGAGCTTCTATCCATAACTTCTTATCACTTTATAATCTAATTATATAAATCCTTTTAGGCTGAGTTACTTTTAAATATGGAACAAATTTATTTCCTTTAATTTTCCTTCAATTGGTGCACTTTGTTAGACAAATTTTCATTCACCCAAATATCATTTTGAATGTATCAATATATTATTTCGAAGTACACACGGAGATCGGTTTGTATAGGATATTTCGAGGATCATAAACCTCATAATAGAAATAGAGTGATTCAAGATACCGTGAATCTCCTTAAAGCAATGTTAATTATAATCTTAATAATTCCTTGTTTACTTATCTGTATATATAAAATTTCAAAGCCCTTCCTTAATTCAGAGATATTCATGAGCTTCCCCTCAATTCAAAGATAATTTGAGCATAGCCCTTAAAGCATGAAAGTTCATTGTATTAAGTTAGTTTTTTCTGATTTTTTATTCCCTTAAGAATTTAATTCATGCACATCTTCTATTTATTGAATTTCCATAGTTGTTATTAATTTCTTTATGATTTGGACTAAAATCATTAAAAAGTCCTGTTCTTCCAATGAAGTAAAGTTTTGTGAAGTTTTGAATTCAATTTTAGAAGTTCATTATATTTAATTAGGCCCAAAATATTTGATTAATGTATTTGTTATGCAACATAAAATCGACACATGTTTGTGTTTTCACTACAGGAAAATGGTTTTTTAGCATCGCTAAAGGTCGACGCTAAAAGAGAAAAAAGTCGACGCTAAAATAGGAAAAAGTCAACACTAAATGTATTAATAGGTGATGCTAAAACTAACATACAACGTCACTAATAAGTTCGACGTAAAATATTGTTACTTTTAGCGATGCTTATTTTTTGTGACGTTAAATGATACATTTAGCGACGATTTTCGTGACGATGCTAAAGATCTTTTTTTTTTGTAGTGTTTTATGTTTGTTAGGAAACATAATCCCTAATATATTTACATGTTTGTCCTATTAGGATCTAACCATACATGTATTACTAGTCCTACATTTATTTACATGCTAATTGAAATAAATCTATATTAACCACAACACAATTGCATACCTTTAAACTTGTAGAGACCTCTTAATCAAACTTAATTGATTGCGTAACTCAATAAGCAAATGGTCTTATTTATATGAGGGAAACCAAGTCACTATGTAATCACATGCATTGATTACTATTAATCCCATTATTAGGATGCATAATGACTTTCTCTAACCCTTACAAAAATGTTAACATCATGGGTGTACCATATGTTCCCCACTTAACATTTCACTAATTGTTGTTACTTAACAACTCTTGTTGTTACTTAATTATTTGATTAACAACTCTTGTTGTTACTTAATAATTTCCAACATGAAATCATTACTAATTGTTGTTATTTAACAACACCAAATAATTAACTTAATAATTTCCAACATGATATTATTACTAATTGTTGTTATTTAACAACACCAAATAATTAACAACAATTAATTTCCAACATCTCCCACTCACACATGATGGGATCAACAATTTTTATTATCTCTACAAGAATAATTCATACTTTGCAATTGTGTCGTGCGACCAGCATACTTCGAGAGCTCCATTGCTATACATCTGTTATGAATATATAGCCACTCAAAAAATGGATAGAACCATAGTGGATTATGTATGCAGTATCTTCGATCATTTATCACATTAAATCTCTCTCGATCTCTTTTCGAATGTAATATTTATTTTGTATTCACAATCATGTTGATCACATAGAACAACATAATTGGTCGACCAGTGAATACAAGCTAATGTGATATACTTATATAATGATATTTTTCCTTTCTCGAATCTCTAAACCTTGATTCAATTCGCTTTTCCAGAGATGCCCTTTCGGATCTAATCTCTCATGATCCTTCAGTAACACTCCAAGATATCGATCATCAAATCTAAGTTTTAAGAAGCAGACAAGAGTCTGAATGGTACAATGTGAGATTGAAATAATATCAAGGGTCTCACACAATATCAAGAATGAGATCTTTACTTGTATTACCCTCAATAGTCGCAAATATACACATGATATAAAAACATGTGCTACGGTATTCTCTCATTTCCCATGGAGCGCATGTCTCATAAAATACCATACAGATTATAGTTCAGACAAACACATTGTCTAACTCATAACTGACATTAAGACAAGGTGAAAAGAACTTATTCAACTTAGGTCATATCACAGAGAAAGTGACCTCAGAACGACATTACATAATTTTTTAAGCTTGAGCTCTCTAGATTATCACTCAGATAATTAGCTTAAAAAATTTGTCTCATCTCTCATTAACACAAAGTAATGGAGGTGATTGCCTGTGTGGGAGGGCCAATCATTCAATTGTCCGACATACTTCTCATACTAACGAATAATATATTTGTTTAAAACATGTATCAACATATTAACATGTAAGCATTGAATATAAACATCAATGAATATTAACATTAGTAAACATTATTGGGAAAAATACATATCATAATATGTAAGCACATTAACATCTACACAATCCCTGAGTTTTTACATGTCTAACAAAGACATCTCTAGGAACAGGCTTGGTCAATGGATCTGCTACCATTTCTTGCGTAGAAATGTACTTCATGTTTACCTCTTCTCGTGCAATTATGTCTTTCACAAAGTTATATTTGGTATCTATGTGTTTCATTTACAATGGAATTTTGGGTCTTTTGTGTAGGCTATCGCTGCTTCACTATCACAATTAACTAATACCAGACCAGAAGCTTTATTTGATATACCCAAATGATCCAAGAACCTTTTGAACCATACAACCTCTTGTATTGCTGATGAAAAAGCCACAAATTCAGCCTCCATTGTGGATAAGGCTATACAAGATTGTTTTTACTGCTCCATGAAATGGCACCATTGTTTAGTAAGAAAACAAAACTGGAGGTAGATTTTCTTTCATCTAAATCTCCTCCCCAGTCAGCATCAGTATAGCCTCGCAATTGCAGATCATTTCCTTAATAGCACAATGAGTAATCGGCTGTCCCTTTCAGATACCTAAATATTCTTTTAACTACTTTCCAATGTGCTAGTCCTGGATTGGATTGGTATCAATTTACCATTCCAACAACGAAACAGATATCAGGTCTTGTACATAACATTGCGTACATTAAACTTCCAACTGCATTTGCATAAGGAACTTTCTTCATTTGTTCCTTTTCCTGTGGAGTTTCTGGACACAATCTACGACTCAAATCTTCAGTTTTCGTGATAGGAGTATCAATGGGTTTACAAACCTGCATTTGAAAGCATTCAAGAATTTTCTTTATATATGACTCATGTGAAAGAGATAATAAATTCTTTGAACGATTTCTTGAGATCTTAACCCCAAGAATATATGCAGCTTCACCCATATCTTTCATCTCGAAATTAGATGATAACCATTTTTTGATGTGTTTTACAAACTCCTTATCATTTCCGGCTATAAGTATATCATCAATGTACAAAGATAAGATAATGAACTTATCTTTATTTCTCTTAGTGTATACACAATGATTCTCATTTATCATTGTGAAATCATTCGAAATGATTGTATTGTGAAATCTTATATACCATTGTCTAGACGATTGCTTGAGACCATATATAGACTTTAAAAGTCTACATACTTTCTCCTTTTTATTTTCTTTTATGAAACCTATTGGTTGTTCCATGTAATTTCTTCATCAAGTTCTCCATTGAGAAAAGCAATCTTTACATCCATTTGATGTAATTCTAGATCCATACTTGCTACTATAGCCATAATAAAGAGAATTGAGGTAAACCTTATAACAGGTGAAAAAGTCTCTTCATAGTCAATTCATTCATGTTGCGTATACCCTTTTGCCACAAGTCGTGCTTTATATCTTTCAATATTGCCATCGACATTACGCTTTATTTTAAGAACCCATTTGTTCTTAACATTTTTGCGTCCTTTGGGTAGATCAACCAATTCCCAAACTTGGTTGGACCTCATTGACTCCATTTATTCTTCCATTGATTTCATCCATTTTTCCTTAGCAGGACACTGAAGAGCCTCTCTTATGTTTCTAGGTTCTTCATCATCTTGAGGTAGAATCATAAAGGTTTCTCCTTTGATATCGAAACGACGTCGAGGAATACATATACGATTACTACGTCACAATTGGGATTCTAGTGGTGGAACCGATTCCTCACTTTCGATATTATTCCCATTTGAATCATGCACATTGCTCCCACTTGGAATATGTACATCACTCCCACTCGGATCACGTAAAGGAGACTTATGTGAAACTAATTCATCATTTTGAGATTCATGTGAAACAAATTCATCATGTTTTCTCAAATCACTCCCACTTGAATTAGGTAAACATGAGTGTTCACCAATCATATGATCCATATGATCCTGAGTTTCATATAGAGATAAATCTTGACCTATTTCACCATGCTTAGGAAAATCATTTTCTAGGAATGTGATATCTCGTGATTCAAATTCTGTCATACCTCCACTTTCATGTTCACCTATGCAAACATATCCTTTTGATTGTTCAGAATATCTTATGAAGATACTTTTTTTTCCTATTGGGCCTAACTTTCCATGTTCGTGAGAACGCACATGAACATAGGCCGCACAACCCCAAGGTTTTAGAAAGTGAATTTCTGGTTTACGACCTGTCCATAACTCATATGGTGTGGTGGACACAGATTTTGATGGTACTTGGTTAAGTACATATGTGGCAGTTAATAATGCATCACCCCAATAGGTTATAGGCAAATTTCCTTGTGCCATCATAGACCTAACCATCTCAAGAAGAGTTCTATTTCTTCTTTCCGCAACACCATTTTGTTGAGGAGTAGCAGGAGTAGTCAACTGACGACTAATTCATTTTTCATCACATAATTCTCTGAACTGATCAGATAAGTACTCACGACCACATTCAGTGCGTAGTGCTTTAATTTTCTTGTCTAATTGATTTTCTGTTAAATTCATAAATTTCTTGAAACATTTTAATGCTTCGGATTTATGAGCAATCAAATAGACATAACCAAAGCGTGTAAAATAATCTATGAATGTGATAAAATAAGATGCTCAATGTCTTGCCTTAACATTCATTGGACCACAAATATCTGAATGCATTAATTGTAATGGAAATTCTGCTCTGGTCCCTTTTCCAAATGGTTTTCTCGTAATTTTTCCAGCCAAACAATATTCACAGGTTGACAATTCTACCTTCTCAATATTTCACAGAAAGCCTTCTTTGGCTAATATGTTCATTCTTTGCTGGCCAATGTGGCCAAGTCTAGCA
This sequence comes from Zanthoxylum bungeanum, assembly GCA_019454045.1. Taxonomy (NCBI): domain Eukaryota; kingdom Viridiplantae; phylum Streptophyta; class Magnoliopsida; order Sapindales; family Rutaceae; genus Zanthoxylum; species Zanthoxylum bungeanum. The sequence continues at coordinate 58,017 of SKCR01015021.1, read as the reverse complement.
TGCCACACAATTACATCACCATCATTATTGACAGTTGAAGTAACAAACGAAAAACTGGAATTGTGATTGAAACACTCAACATTCAATACAATAAAACCATCAAGAAAATAACCAGAACCATAGTGTATTGTACCTAAGTAAAAATCAACACCAAATTTATGGAAGTTCAAATTGAAACCTAAATTAACCAAAACCAACACATAAACTAAATTTCGACGAATTTGTGGAGCAAACAATACATCAGGTAGTAGTAAAGTTTTTCCACCATGCATGACTAACTTGCATGTTCATATTCCTTTGACTTCAACCCGTGAGTTGTTGCCAACATATACCCACTTCACCCCAGGTGAAATTCATCGAAATTTCAAGAAAGGCATCTCTATCCTTCGCTACATGGTCTGTGGCTCATGAGTCTACAGTCCACAAAGAATTAGATTCAGTTAGAAAGATTGAACTTGAAACACATATTTCATTTAAATATGCATGAAAGGTATTCACATTTTTAGGCTCAGTGTAGTCACGAGCAAAATGACATTTCTTTCCACAGTTAAAACATTTAACCTTTGCCATGTTTTTCATTTTGGTAAGACGTTTTCCTTTCCCATGTTGATTGGTTTTCTGTTTCTTTTCTGGCTTGGAAGAATTTTGTTCTTTTCCGAACTGGAACCCACCACCATGAAATTTTCTTTTCTTCTTTAAACCTTTAGGTTTGCTAGTTTCTGTCATATACACTTCAGTATTTGACTTAGCGGCCGCGAGTCGGTCGCTTTCTAATTCAAGGTGACGTTTAGCATCATCAAAGGTTTTGATGCTCTCATTATGGGTCAAATGCATCTTCATATGCTCCCAGCTATTTGGAAGAGAACGAATGACCACTTGGACTTTTTATTCATCTGTAAGAACATGTCCAGCATCTGCCAGTTCAGTAATCATGTTTGACATTTGCCTCAAGTGTTTTGACATATTAAACTCAGGGCGTTTCTTGTATGTGTCAAACTTGATTGTCAGTGACCTGAGTTTGGTTATTGATGTACTACCAAACTTTTCAGCTAGTGTGGACCACATGTCCTCAGTCATGTCATATTTCCTGAACTCTTTCATTAGGTCATTATCCATACTGCTTAGCAACGTAATACGGGCAATGAAATTCTTTTTCTTCCAGGCCTCATAAGCCTCTCGGTCTCGCCTGTGTTGGGCTGTAGTGCACTGTTCAGGTTCATCCATGCTTATTTTCAAAGTTTCAAGAACCTCTTGTTCTTCTAGCACATATTGGATTTTCATGCTCCAAATTTCATAATTATCGCCATTCAGTTTCTCACCCTTATTGAGTTCAGCAATAATGTTCTTTGTTGCGGAAGCCATATTAAAAAACACAAAGTTTCTATAGACAATCATGCACAATTGTTAATACTTTTGACTTATTTTATCATGAAATGAATTATGTTTAATAAGATTTTTCAATGGGGTTAGAGTCAAAAGGCCACTATGTGTCCAATCATCATCCAATTAACCAATATAAAAATATTATCAACATAATCAATCATGTAAAATCATTTTCTAAAAATTACATAAATTCTTAGAACATCTTAATCATGCGACAATTGTACATGACAATCATTGATTTAATTACATAAATTAAATTTAACATGAAACATTCATATATATAAATACAATATTTACATTCTATAAAATAAAAACACAAAACAACATGAAAGAAATTAATATTTTACGACAATAATTTTCCCAGTTGTAGAGTCTCAACTCATATATGTTTTTGGATACAAATGATATTGGACAACTCGTAATTGATCTTGGACAGCCATGGAAAACCTATAGCAAATTTAGGATCCTTACAACGTTTCAGGGACATCGAAGGAAAAATAGTATTATTTGCCTTATGCCGTAGATACTGAACCGCTAACCTCTCAATGGCTTTATTATAAGGAACATGTTTTTTTTCTCACGTTTTACTAATATCCAAATACGGGTAAATTGTTTTTGCCATATCTTGGGGAGAATGTTTCTCAGTAATCTGAATCTATTCGGCTGTCCTATCTAATTACCTGACCAGATAGACTCCTGTAACATGTTATTGAAAGTGATGATATGCGAAATCATATCATCGCTTTCACTCATTCGATATTTATCCATTTCCATCAACATGTCTAATATCATCTCCCGGTCTGTGGGTGTCGTAATCATTTTTGCAATTCTTTGAATAATCGCCATGATTTTTCTGCAACCAAATACAAGGAAAAATCAATACAATGAAACACAAAGTTACATTGACTAAAATAAACATCACAAAGATATTCATTTTCATAAACACAAAGTTTATATGATAAAATAAATTTATCGTGGCCAATTAAAACATTTTTCAAAAAGGATTGGACTATTAATCATGACGGATCGGAATTACCGAAGCAAACCAATACAGACATGACCAACACGGGCCTACACAGATTTCCACGCGTCATCCACGCGCCGCCACGCACCGGCCATGGGCTCTCACTCGTCCTCACGCGCCCTCACACGCCGGCCAGCCTCAGGTAACTTTCACGCGCGAACGACATGTCATCCGCGAGATCTATGTAAGTATGACAAGTCGGTTCTATGTTAAAGACTCAAACGACTTGTCGTCTATCTTTTATCCGGATGACATGTCGGTTAAGCACATTATTCACGTACGACTTGTCGTACAATATTCGGACAACTTGTCATCTTTTTTTATAAATACCGGATGACATGGAGTACGGCTCTTCTAGAAGTGTTTTTCTGGGTAAAAACATATTCATCTAGCCAACTTCTAGGGTCTATATCTTTCTCAATTTTAATCCAAATTAAGCAAATGATATACCAAATTGAAGATCTCATGACCTAGTTTTCAAAACATATTTGAACATGCGATTATCAATTTTCTACAGAGAGTTATTACAGCCCAAGTTGGAAGAAAATCATTTTTGTAAAAACAAAAACTAGAAGCATTTTAACATTTTTCATGCATGTTCATGCAATTTTTGTGTAATCCAACTAGAATACATGCATTTAAGCTCTGATACCAATGTTAGGAAACATAATCCCTAATATATTTACATGTTTTTCCTCTTAGGATCTAACCATACATGTATTACTAGTCCTAGATTTATTTACATGCTAATTGAAATAAATCTATATTAACCACAACAAAATTGCATACCTTTAGACTTGTAGAGACCTCTTAATCAAACTTAATTGATTGCTTAACTTAATAAGCAAATGGTCTTATTTATAGGAGGGAAACCAAGTCACTATGTAATCACATGCATTGATTACTATTAATCCCATTATTAGGATGCATAATGACTTTCTCTAACCCTTACAAAAATGTTAACATCATGGGTGTACCATATGTTCCCCACTTAACATTTCACTAATTATTGTTACTTAACAACTCTTGTTGTTACTTAATTATTTGATTAACAACTCTTGTTATTACTTGATAATTTCCAACATGAAATCATTACTAATTGTTGTTATTTAACAACACCAAATAATTAATTTAATAATTTCCAACATGAAATTATTACTAATTGTTGTTATTTAACAACACCAAATAATTAACAACAATTAATTTCCAACAATGTTATTGTTTATGTGAAAGATTGAGTTTTTATTTGTTGGGTATGTTAAAGTTTGTGAATTTTTCATCTTCAACAGGTATATGGGTTTATAGCTATTTTAAATTTGAGTGTTGATGGCTGAAATTCCAATATCAGGTTTTGTAATTTTGTATGAATGTTGTTGACAGTATAGTCAAAGGTAATTTAATATTTAATTACATTATATTTAGAACATAATCATTTTTATCTTCCTCTCATCACTCATATGTGAAATTTTCCAATTTTATTTTTATTTAATTTATTGTTTAATTACATAGCAATCGAAAGATTTGCAAATTTGTTAAATGATAAATGATTTTTGTATATGCTTAAAACAAATTTGAAGATTTCAGAATCTGAATTTGTTGAAATTCTGAAGGTTGCATAAAAGAGCTTGAGTCAATATATTCTGAATGGTAACACATATTTCTTTTACTTTTTCCCTGAATTGTTGTTTTAAAATAATGTCAATATATATATGTAGAATATTTGCAACAATTAAAGTATGAAATGGTTTTGATTTTAATTTCATACATGTTAGTTCCATTTTTATTGGCAATATCTGTGACAAAACAAGTTCAATTGAGTTGTAATAAATCTTGAATAATTTGATGTATTGGACTGGTTTTTGGCAGAGCTGGAGCAATTTTGTTAGTGGCGCGTTCACTTCAGCGTTCGAACTAAAGGCATTAGTGGCACGTTCTTGTGGGGTTTGAACGAGATCATTTCAGAGAGCAAATGTTCGAGTCACGTTCTTGGTGCATTTGAACGGGGACATTCCAGAGAGCATCCGTTCGTGGTGCGTTCAAGTGGCGTTCGAACGAGTCTTTCCAGTAGGCACGCGATCGTGGTGCGTTCGAGTAACCGTTTGAACGCGACTGCGATCTAAACGTATTTTTGTGCCTTTACCACCCTACCTATAAATAGAACATGTAGCCACAATCCCCAATGGTTGAAACCTATTTCCCTCGAGCCAAAATCTCTCAAAGCTTTTAATCTCTTTTGATTCCACCATTAAAGACTTCTTCATCTTCTTGTCTTCTTTATTAATGGTGAGAATCTCTCTTTGATAAATCTTCAACACAACCAAACCCAAAATTCTCAATCCTTCAGAGTTCTCAATGAGGAAGATTGGTGGTCGGAGTTCCGGCGTGCGTTAGGATTTGATTCACTCAGAGACTTCAGAGGTTCTAAAGAAAACCGTGGTGTGTGAGCTTAAGGAGTTTCTTGAGTTCTTACAGTCTAGAGGTACTTGAGTCGGTGGAGTTGCCACCATAGGTCTTGACCATCGCTGTAAGTTTTTCTCTATTTAATGGATTGGGCTCGTATCCGAGATACCCTAAATAGTTTTTTACTAGCACGAGTTTTCCACTTCGTCACCAAAATTATTATGTTGATTTTATTTGATTGTTTTATTTTCCGCAATTTATATTTTGTATTGAATTGATTTTGTGGATTTTATTATTGTTGGTTAACAGTGTAATTGCCTATTAGAATTCCATAGTTACAGTAATCATGACTTATATTGATTATTGTGTTTAATTTCGCATAGGATCAGCACATAGGTTAATTACGAACTTTCAATACAGGTAAATAAATTGTTTGGGATATGTTCCGCTAAGAGTAAAAGATGTTGACACAAATTACTATTACTTGTGCAGTTATAGATTTCAAACAAGTCGCTGAAATTAGTTTATCATCTATTCTCCAGCTTCCTGTTAATTTAATTATTAAGTTATATTGACATGTGATTTTTGTCCCAGTGGTAGTTTCCAGATAACCCTCTCGAGACAATCCTACTTCAATCTCGAATTTGTTTGGTTATGGGAGAACAAAAACAAATTTGGAAAAAGACAAGATAACCATGAAATCGACAAGAGGGTTTTACGTGGTTCGACGGAGCAAGTTCAGCCTACGTCCACGGGCACAAAGTGGGGGGTGACTTTTATTACCAAAACCAGCTCGGCCGACCCGTTTTCAAGGATGGTCTAATGAAAATCGAGCTGTTTGCTTTGCGGTGTTACAAGTAGTTCTCTATCTCATTCTCTTACAAAATTTGGCCATCCCTACAATTGAATCTTACTTTCCTTTATATATCCAGGAATTACAACATTATTTCACACTTTCATGACATTTCCCGCGTGGTCTCCGACTGATTGATGGGCTCTTTGTCCCAAGATTGTCGTCGCTGAAAGCAAGCATGCCGCCTGACGGTCTGTCACATCACTCTGTTTATCTTCTGCCATACGCAATATACTAGATCCAGCCTGTAAAGATCTTTCGTATAGTAACACATATCAGAGATGCCCTGATCACACATCGGTCTCCAAATGATCGGCCAGATGGTTAACCGGACTACCTAAAATGATCTCGGCCTGACCCAAAACACCCGAGCTCATTTTTCATGGTACTGAAGGAGAAACAGAACTGAACTGAGCTACCGGGCTCCTGCTGTGGTCGGTCTGAACTATCCTGAACTGTCCAACCCATCTTCCGTGATCAGTCTCTACTTTGATGTGGCCGGTCTCTGAATCTGTACCATAATGTGTGCTCTGGTCGGCCAGATCCAGAAAACTGTGTCCGAACTCTCTTTATGGTCGAGGAATAACCCAAACCCTCTAAACATTTGACCCTCTAAAAGGGAAAATTTCATCTCCGCCATGGTCGAACTGTTCAAAGTACTTGTCACAAAAAACACCATCAACATCCGTCCCTTAGTTCTCGGTATCAACGAGTTAGCGAGTTGATGCCGGGAACTATAAAAAAGATAGTGTGCTGATCAACCGGTCGGTGGTCACTCCAGAAACCACAGAGAAAACTACCTCTGCTGCCAATCAGGTCTTCCATTGCCATCTTTATGTGCTCGGTCACTGAGGATTCTGATGCCCATCCAAATGATTCTTTGACTTGAAGCAAGTTCCTTATTTTCCCTTCTGGTAGTCGTCCCAACAGAAGACGAAGTTCCTCTTGTCGTCCAGACCGAAACTGACATCCCTTATGCTGAGCCTATATCAGAGATCCTGCCTCCCGGACCAGATCAAGATAAACCTGCTGCCATCTGCTGCCCAATTTCCTCTTCTGATGCTTATATCTGAATGCTTCATTTCCTATCTTTCATACTCAACATGATTCCAAATTTTAACTTGCTAACTCGTTCTTCCAAATCTAAATGTGAGAAGAGATCTTGATCCCGACTAATTCGAACCCGGCCATGAGAGGAAAACTCTTTCCCCGAGCCGATGATGATGCATTCGGTGGGACATAACCCGACCCCGAGCTAACAGAATACTAGGCTCTGAGGGAATGTTGCCTCCCTGGACCAATAGAGATCCGGCCATGGGGAAGATGTTCTGTCCCCATACCGATGAAAAGCCTCTCGGTGGGACGTAATCCGACCCCGAGGTAGTGGAACATAAAGCGTCGGCGGAACGAATCCAGCCCCGAGCTGGTGGAGCAATACAGACTCGGCGGAACGAATTCAGCCCTGAGCTGGAGGAGCATAACAGACTCGGCTGAATAAATCCAGCCCCGATCTGGTAGAACAATACAGACTCGATGGAACGAATCCAGCCCCAAGCTGGTGGAACAATACAGACTCGGTGGAACGAATCCAGCCCCGAGCTGGAGGAATAATACAGACTCAGCGGAACGAATCCAACCCTGAGCTGGAGGAGCATAACAGACTCGGTGGAACGAATCCAACCCTGAGCTGGAGGAGCATAACAGACTCGGTGGAATGAATCCAGCCCCGTGCTGGTGGAATAATAAGACTCGGCAGAACGAATCCAGCCCCGAGCCAGAGGAGCATAACAGACTCGGTAGAACGAATCCAGCCCCGAGCTAGTAGAACAATACAGACTCGGTAGAACGAATCCAGCCCCGAGCTGGAGGAGCATTTGAGACTTACACAATGGAAGATTTTCAACATATGAAGCTCTGCGGATCCTTGCGCGCGCGTCCCCTCACTAGACATCAGCAAAAAATAAAAATTGGAACAAAGTAAAGTTAACAAAAATGGAGGTGACTTAGCACATACTCCACACAAATTCAAGAAGTAAAAATAATAACTCGGGTGCTCCGAGGCAGCGTCCTGCCTGGTGCCTCCCAAAACACAATTCTGAACCTTGCAATTCAGTGTCCCGGCTAACCAGGCTACGAATACGATGATCTGGGGCGGTCAGGCAAATCCCCACGGGGGAGGAAGTCACCTCGTGTGTATCCTCCCTGGGTGGTTCTCAATGGGACTCACCAGCCAACTCGCAGGGGAAGACACCTTCATGGGTCCAATTTACCCGAGACTCATGTAATCAATGGGACCATTGGGCCATACCCAATCCAGGTGGTCTGATGGTTCTCAACGGGACTCACCAGCCGACTCGCAGGGGAAGAAATCTCCATGGGTCTGGTTTACCCGAGACTCCTACAACCAATGGGGCCATTCGACCATACCCAAGCCAGATGGTCTGATGGTACTCAACTAGACTCATTAGCCGACTCGCAGGGGAAGAAACCTCACTGGGTCTGGTTTACCCGAGGTGCTCCTCAAAAATACGAGTCATGGGGTAGTAACACTCCGGCCTCGGGGATTTGATAATGACACCCGGGATTGACGTACCACGAGGGGTTCACGTGTTTCCCGTATGTGCCTCATCCCTTGACGCGTTCTGGATCCTCAAATAGGAAAGGAGTCAGGTCGGAACACTTCCACTCGGGATTTGATAATGACACCCGGGATTGGTGTGCCACAGGCTTGGTGCCCTTTCCGACTACCGAGCACCCCTTCGCTTCGAGCACATCCCAGGAATATTGAACAGGTCTTTTGCATCCAATTAATAAACAAGTAAAATGGACAAGTTTTTTTAATTCAAAAGAGAAAGCCATATTCATATTCAAGGGACCTACCGCCCTTCTTACAACTCTCTGCGGGTCATTTCGAGAGAGGCTCTTACAATAATTTTCTAGTTCCTACTTCGTAGTCCGATCACAGCTTCTAGTCTGAACTTCATTCTACAGGTCAATGATGAGAGTTATTTCCGACCTTCTCTCTCATTGCGATCCCTTTCCCTTTTCCGTTCTGACCAGCTTACGCTCACTCCCTTTCTCTTTCACCCAGCATTTCTTTCATTTTCCCAAACCACTCTGCTGCTGAACTCTTCGACGATCTATGGTTCCCATCTTCCGCCATCGTCTTACCACACTAGTTGCTTTTTGCTCTTTCCCCACAAACGGCGCCAACTATTGACGGGTGATTTTCGTCTCATGGGTAGTTTCGATATAACCCTCCCGAGACAATCCTCTTTCAACCTTGAATTTGTTTGGTTATGGGAGACCAAAAGCAATTTGGAAAAAGACAAGATAACTATGAAATCGACAAGAGGATTTTACGTGGTTCGGCGGAACAAGTCCGGCCTACGTCAATGGGCACAAAGTGGGGGGTGACTTTTATTACCAAAACCAGCTCGGCCGACCCGTTGTCAATGATGGTCTAATGAAAACTAAGTTGTTTACTTTGCGGTGTTACAAGTAGTTCTCTACCTCTTTTTCTTACAAAATTTAGCCATTCATACAAATGAATCTTACTTTCCTTTATATATCCAGGAATTACAACACTATTCCACACTTTCATGACGTTTCTCACGTGGTCTCCAACTGATTGACGGGCTCTCTGTCCCAAGACTGTCGTCGCCGAAAGTAAGTCTGCCGCCTGACGGTCTGTCACATCACTCTGTTTATCTTCTACCACACGCAATATACTGGATCCAGCCTGTAAAGACCTTTCGTACAGTAACACATATCAGAGATGCCCTGATTACACATCGGTCTCCAAATGCTCGGCCAAATGGTTAACCGGACTACCCAAACTGATCTCGGCCCGACCCAAAATATCTGAGCTCATTTTCCGTGTTATTGAAGGTGAAACAGAAATGAACTGAGCTATCGGGCTCCTACTGTGGTCGGTCTGAACTGTCCTGAACTGTCCGACCCATCTTCCGTGATCGGTCTCTACTCTGATGTGGTCGGTCTCTAAATATGTACCATACTGTGTGCTCTGGTCGGCCAGATCTGGAAAACTGTGTCCGGACTCTCTTTCTAGCCGAGGAATAACCTAAACCCTCTGAACACTTGACCCTCCAAAGGGAAAAATCTCATATCCGCTCTGACCGAACTATTCAAAGTACTTGTCACAAAAAACACCATCAACAAGTTACTTCCTAAGTTTAATTGTCTACATAACGATATATATTATTTTTTTTGATATAATTATGTGATGCAAATCAAATTCTTTTTAAGAATATCGCATGATGTAACTTTTGGTTGGTAAAAAATTGACATATATAATATTACTTTGATTTCATGAGAAGTGATTTTAGGGTTTCTGTTTGACACTAAAATAATATCTCATAACTTGCAATATCAATTAAATGTCTATAATACGCTCCAGGTACAAACATATTTATAATATTTTGATTAATTCCATACAGTTGTGTTTCTAATTTAAAAATCAACTATCACATTTGTAAATGGACCAAAATTCATGAGTAAGTAAAATTAACCTGGTAATTACGTCTATCATACTAGTACAAATAATTTCATTCAGGTTTTTCCCATTGTCATATATGAACCAACAACGAAATTATATATAACCATCAGAAATTATACATGTTAATAAGATAAATATTAAGGAGATTAATGAAAAATACAACAAAATAAAAAAAAAATCAAAATAAATTTGTGCATCGCGCGAACTCCTGATGAGTGGTAATTATATCACCATTTCTCACTCATTTAACCTAATATTTTGTATAGTTTTCTTGAGTTTTGTGAATATTTTGATGTGTTTTGTGTTATTTTGTAGATAAATAAAGTTTCAGGACATTCTGGAGGTGATTTGGAACAAAACAGTGAAAATTAGCAAAAATGGCATTTTAGTAATTTATGCGCGTCGCGACGCCTAACTTGCGCCGAACAGTGCTAACGTGCGCCGGGTCAACGGGTCAGAATTTGAGAAGTTTGACTTTGCTAACATGCAACGTGCCACGTGTCAGCATAACAACTGATTTGATAACGTGCGCGTGCCACGTGTCATCATCATACGGTGCCGACACTCATCATTGCCACGTGTGCCACGTGTCACTCCACATCAGCGTCCATATCATCAGTTGACCAAGTCAACATGCCACCTCACTACCATGTCATCATCAGCCAATCACGAAGTGCCACGTGTCGCAGTCTTATGGTGCCGACAATCGCCATCACCACGTCAGCGCCACGTCAGCATAATAATTGAGCTCTCAGCCGCCTTGCCACGTGTCGCCTTATCTCCTTATCCGAATTGCCACGTGTCAAGCCCTCAGCGTGCCACGCCTAACTGTTCCAACGTCGCGACGCCAAAGGCCTTGGCGTCGCGACGCCCAGAGCCTATCGAGGCCTATAAATTCAGCTCAACGTTTCAGTTTCAAAGGCACCATTCTCTCTGAATTCTCTCAATTAAATAGGGAGTTTTCTATCTAGTTTCTTTTAGTTTTTAGTTTTTTTTTTAGTTTTTAGTTTTGTAAATAATTTTAATTACGTTCTGTAATAATAGTAATTTACTTTCTTTACTTTTTATAGTTTTTACTATTCACCAGGTAGGGTGAAAGGTAATTCTTTTACTGTTACTATTTAGATTAATCTCCCTTAAAAATAATATATTCACTAATTAAAATTTGACTTAAAAAGGATACCTCCAGATTGGTCGGTTTGTAATTCATTTTAATATGGTTTAAACCTGACTATTCTTACCGCCTATATGGCAGGTTTATTTTGGTACCGCCTTTATGGCTGGTTGGACTTAATTTGACTTAATCAGGTTACCGCATATATGGCTGGTTGGTAAAATAATCACAAGTTAATATATTATATTAAGAGAGATATATAAATAGTAAATAGTAAAAGTTGATCCTTTTACCTTATCATTTTATTTTATTTTACTTTTCAGCTTTTACTTTATGTCTTTTATTTTTCAGCATTTTTACTTTATGTCTCTTACTTTTAAGTTGTTACTAGTCCTAGTTATGTGTTAGTTATCTGTGGTTGTGATGATTTCTAATATCACCGGTTTATAAGGGGTTATTTTATAGTTTGGGTAATTTAAATGTTTATTTATTGAGTCTTAAGCTTAATGCTTCTTGTTGTCTGATCACCAATAAGATTGATGTAGTAAACTTAAAATGAACTTGGAAAAGAGATTTTAGGTTAAAAACATTTGACTCAATAGCCCACGATCTCCATTGAGGATAGATAACTCTTTAATAGATTTCCTTATAGGATATGAATATACCTGTCGGGCGGGGGTAGCCATAATTAGAACTTAATCTTAATGAATCCAGATATTTTGGTTGACATAGACATATGGTTCAATTGGGTTAAACTGGGTATTTGCGTCTGACCAACGACAGAGTCTTTCGCATAATTTCGTGTTCTAGGTTAGTAAACCGATTTATTACACAAACATAAAATAATCACTTCATCTTTGAAAAGATATTAGAAAGATTCACAACCCTAGATCTTTGAGTCATTTGTTATTTTCCTTAGTATTTTCTTTTATTTATTTTATTTATTTTAATTAAAGAGTACCACATTCAACCAACCAATCAAACAATCATTATCTTCTCCATTTAATTAGATATTTGTAAATAAATAGATTCAACAATTAATAACAACAGTATGAATTAAGTTCTCGTGGGATCAATATTTTTATACTACTTGAACGATACATGCGCTTGTGTTATACGTTATATGTGTGTGTTTACGCCGGTCAACTCCTAACTAGTTTTATTCAATATTGCAATTAATTAAATAGAGTATAAGAGATAACAAGTCTATCTCTTAACTCTTTATTGATAATACTAAATTAATATATAAGATAAATTATTATGTCAAGTAACATACTTGCTCTTGGATCCTCTTACCATGTATTATGTCACTCTAGGGGTGGGCACGGTTCGGTTAGGTATGATTATAAGAAAATAAAATTATAATTATAATTATTCGTTTTTAAGAAAAATATCTATTCGGTTTTTTTATTAAAATATTATAATTATTTTTAATTGTCTGTTTGGTTCGGTACAAATAAGTTTTCTTCTATTTTTCAATCATAACAATAAAAATTTTAAAATTTAATAGCATTCACTGAATCTAAATTTTACTTAAATTTTTTTTATTGCAACTCTTTTAATCATTATATTACACCTATAAAAGTTTTCATAAGATATCATCATCATTTAAATTATTTAAATGTAGATCAATAAAAAGAATTGTAATCAGAGTAAAAAATTATAAATATTTCATGAAATTAATCATCACTAAACACTTCAAAAAATTAAAAATGTACATATATAAATAAAAAAAAACAATACAATATGACTAGATTTTAAAAAATTCGATAAATTAAATTATTCAATTAATTCAGTTCAATTCAATTTTTTTAATTATAAAATTGGTCTAATTCGATTCAGTTTAATTTTTTAATTAAAAAATTAATCAATTATTTTGTTAAAAAAAAATTATTAATGGAAACTGAGAACATACCTAATAAATTTGTTACGTGCCCTATTTGAGAGCGGTTTGTATAAAATATTTCGAAGATTCTAAACCTCTTAATAGGGTGATTCAAGATACCGTAAATTTCCCTAAAAGAACGTTAGATGTAATCTTAATAATTTTTTTTGTTTACTTATTTTATTCAATGTTGCAATTAATTAAATAGAGTATTAAGAGATAAAAGTCTATCTCTTTTGACTCCTTATTGATAATTCTACATTAATATAAGATTGAACCAAGATCAAATAATAGGAGAAAATCTACGATACAACTTATGTAGATTTAAACAGGATCAAACTGGATTCCTGACATAATATCCAGTTTCACTAACCTTGATCCTTTCACCACTCTAATTCTGTTGCATAACTTTCCATATCTTCAAAGGCTATCTCATTTTCCTCGACCTTCTCTTTTTCTTCACGTTCATAGGTTTCTCCTTGATGACAACTGCAACATTTTCTTCTTCAGATTGCTTCTTAGCACTTGCGTTTTTCTCATTTTCAGCAATAGTTTCTTATTCTATTCAAAGTTGCAATTTAATCAGATAACAAACCTATCCATTAACTCTTTAATTTATTGATAATACTAAATTAATATAAGATCAATTACGAAAAAATTCCTAACTAAAAATCATTGATCGCGATCCAGCTCCTTCTTATGTCAGTTAACCAGCTTGCTCTTGGATCCTCTAACCATTCAATCATGTCACACCATGTAACTTACATCTACTCCCATGAGAAAATCTACAATACAACGGAGGTATCAGATCATCCGTGCAACAATCCAATCATTCATTATCACGCTTACTAAAATATTAAAAAATAACAAAAAAGATAAATATTAATCATACATGTCACTCCCCTCGAGAAAATCTACAATGCACGGAGATACCACATCATTCGTGCAACAATTCAATCATCCATTATCACGCGTGCTAAAATATTAAAAAATATTAAAAAGATAAATATTAATCATACATATCATTTATTTTATAGTGATACCACGTCACTCATATCTCCGTTGCATCAAAGAATTTCTCCTACTCTCTCACTTATCCTTGTGCATGCATAACTCTCACATGTATATATCAAATAAGTTACGTATATCAAGTTGTTAAGTACATCAAAAAAATTGGTATAATTAGGGTTGCAATAATTGCTATGTTCAGATGCTGAGACTGAAACTGGTGAATTAACTGCATGACAGTCGGCCTTACATAAATTCTTTAAAATGATGTTGGATTCATCTGCTGATGAGTGGTATTTATATCACTATTTCCCACTCATTTAATCTAATATTTTGTATAGTTTCTTGAGTTTTGTGAATGTTTTGATGTTTTTTGTGTTATTTTGTAGATAAATAAAGTTTGGAAAGCACTGGAGGCAATTTGAGGCAAAACCGGACAAAAATGCGTCAACAGGGATATTTTCGTCTCTTCAGCGTCGCGACACTGGAACACTGCGCGCCGCGACGCCCAGCGTGCGCCGAATCTGCTAACATGCGCCGGGTCCACAAAATCAGAATCTGAGAAAAGTTGACTTTGCTAACGTGCGCCGTGACACGTGTCACCATCACAACAGAGATGCTAAAATGCGCCTTGCCACGTGTCGAAATCCTATTGCTTGGACGGCCACCGCCCCACGTGTCATCCTACGTGTCGCCACATCATCGTCCACATCAGCAGCCACATCAGCAAGTCAACCGAGTCAACATGCCATGTCATCATCAGCCAATCACAGCGCGACACGTGTCAACCTCTCATTCGTCTGACGGCCGCCGCCCCACGTGTCGCCACGTTGCCTTCCACATCATCACAGTGACGTCACCAATGACGTCATGAACAGTGACACGTCACCAATGACGTCAGCATAATAATTGAGTCTTAGCCGCCTTGCCACGTGTCGCTTCAACAGTCAGCCGCCATGCCACGTGTCGCCTTCTCATCGTGCCACGTCAACCAAATAGTGAAAAATCCAGCGTCGCGACGCTGAGGCTTTGGCGTCGCGACGCGCGAACAGTGACCAAATAGTGAATTTTTTTTGCTATAAATAGGCCGCGAATTTTCAGTTTTTATTACACCTTTTCTCACTCCTTCTATGTAATTAGGGAGTTTCTCTCTCTAGAATTTTCATTTTTATTTTTTACTTTTTACTTTTGTAATAATTTTAATTACTGTTTGTAGTAATAATAATTTACTTTCTTTATTTTACAGTTTTTACTATTCACTATGCGGAGGTAACTTCCCTATGCTAAGGTGAAAGGTAATTATTTTACTATTGCTATTTAGATTAATCTCCCTTAAAAATAATATATTTACTATTTAAAATTCTGATTAATAAAGGAATACCGCTATATTGGTCGGTTGGTAAATTTATTTTGGTACCGCCTTTATGGCTGGATTATGGACAAATATTACCGCCTATATGGCTGGTTGGACTTAATTGGACTTAATCAGGATACCGCCAGATTGGTCGGTTGATTAAATAATTTCATAAGTTTATATATTATTTTATTGGGAGATATCTAAATTAGTAATATTAAAAGTAATTCCTTTTTGCCTTAGCATTTTATTTCATTTGTAATTTTCTCTTCAGCATTTTCATTATCGCAATTACTTTTCAGCAGTTTATGTCTTTTATTTTCAAGTTTTTATCAGCCCTAGCTATGTGTCATAACTAAGTTAATATCTAGGGTTGTGATGAAATTCAATGTCACGGGTTTATAAGGGTTAGATTATAATTTGGGTAATATAAAGATTTATTTATTGAGTCTTAATCTTAATGCTCTTTAATTAACTGGCCATTAATTAAATTGACTAGGTAAACTTAAAATGAACTAGACATAGGGATTTTAAGTTTAAGACCTTAGATTCAATAGCCCACGATCTTCCTTAAGGATAGATAACCCTTTCAATAGATTTCCTTACAGGATAGGAATATACCTGTCGGGCGGGGGTAGTCTTAATTGGAACTTAATCGTAATGAATCTAGGTAATTTGGTTGACATAGACATATGGTTCAATTGGATTATACTAGGTATTTGTAATTGACCATCGGAAGAGGCTTTTACATAAATTAGTGTTTCAGGTTAATAAATCAATATATTACCCAATTATAAAATAACCACTTTATCTTTATATAATATTGGAATAAATCACAACCCTGGATAGTTTTAATATTGAATTTTCTTAAAATCTACTTTCAAACAATTATATTTTATTGTCTTTAAATTTAGAATCGTCGCTATTTCAAATCAGTTAAACAACCTGTTAGATACTAGTAATCATTTAACCTCATAAAATTAATAACTTAGGTATTAAGTCCTCGTGGGATCGATACTTTTTATACTACTTGAACGATACGTACGCTTGCGTTATACGTGTGTGTTTACGCCGGTCAAGTTTTTGGCGCCGTTGCCGGGGACTTATTTATCTTTTATTATTAGTTTAGGGGTTAGATACTTTTACTTGTATCTAATTTCTTTTTACTTATTGTTATTGTTTTCTTGTGTTTCAGGTTCTCAGAAACTTCATGAGACGAACCAGAAGCTTTGAACTACGACCGCTTGACCCAGAAATTGAAAGAACTATCAGACAGTTGAGAAGGAAAGGCGAGAAGCTCAAGAAGCTTTAGTCAACATGGAACCTGAACCTTTGGAGGTTGCACCACCAATTCCCATTCGAGACAGAACCATTCCGGTGGTTGACAGACTCATTTCATGCATTGTACTCCCTCCATTACCAGCAAATGCGGGTGACATCAAAACTTGCATTCAGATGATACAACAATCAGTTCAGTTTGGAGGAAATGCAACTGAAGATCCTAATTCCCACATCAGCAACTTCCTGGAAGTTTGCGGTACTTTCAATTACAACCGAGAAGCTGAAGAAGCAATGAGACTGCGTGTATTCCCATACTCCTTGAAGGACAGAGCTAAAGCCTGGCTACATTCATTACCAGCAGGGTCTATCACAACATGGAATGCTTTAGCCACCAAATTTCTTGCAAAGTATTTTCCACCAGCCAGAACCGGAAAACTGAGGAATGACATCACATCCTTTGTGCAGCAAGATTCAGAATCTCTGTACGAAGCTTGGGAAAGGTACAAAGACTTACTCCGGAAATGTCCACACCATGAAATTCCAAAATGGCTTCAAGTCCAAACATTCTATAATGGGCTTTCTGGAATAATGAGAACCACAATTGATGCTGCTGCTGGAGGAGCTTTAATGGCAAAAGGAGAAGATCAAGCCTGGGAATTAATCGAAGAAATGGCCAACAACACTCTTTGTGGCCAACTGAAAGAAGTTTGATTCAAAGAATTGCAGGAATATATGAGGTTGGAGCTAATACAGCAGTCAACACCAAGCTAGATCAAATATGCAAATTCATGGAGACTCTTACCACTGGATCCACAAGTTCACCATATGGAGGAGCACCAGATTCAAATCAACATGAAGAAACGGTGAATTATGTCAACAATTTCAACAGGCAGGGGAACAATCCATATTCCAACACCTACAACCCAGGGTGGAGGAATCATCCTAATTTTTCATGGAGTAACAATTCAGGTCAACAACAGAACTATCCACCACCTGGATTTCAGCAACAGAACAAAGGCCAAACGCAGGTAAATGAACCAGGAATAGCAGAAGTGCTGGCTCAGTTAAAAAAGTACGATGCTATCTTTCAGAGCCAATCAGCTTCCATCAAAGCACTGGAAAATCAAATCGGCCAACTGGCCAATGCTCAAAGTTACAGACCGCCAGGAACTCTTCCTAGCAACACTGAGCCAAATCCAAGGAACATAGGGAAGGAGCAATGTCATGCTATCATGTTAAAGAGTGGTACTGAGATCAACAAAGATATTGGAGTCAAAACAGCTGCTGAGGAAGTTCCAAAAGATGCAGTTCCACAGATGGAAGAAAAAGAAGCAAAGGAAAAAGAAAAAGAACAGATCACTCCACCACCACCTTTTCCTCAGCGTCTTCAGAAAAACAAACTGGACAAACAGTTTGCTCGTTTCTTGGAGATTTTCAAAAAGCTGCACATTAACATACCATTTGCTGAAGCCTTGGAACAAATGCCCAGTTATGTCAAATTCATGAAAGACATCCTTTCACGAAAACGGAGATTGGGAGACTACGAGACAGTAGCATTGACAGAAGAATGCAGCGCCATCATTCAGAGGAAGCTTCCCCCGAAGTTGAAAGATCCTGGCAGTTTCACCATTCCTTGCATCATAGGAGAACATAACTTTGGTAAGGCTTTATGTGATTTAGGTGCAAGTATTAATTTGATGCCTTTTTCTATTTTCAGGAAACTACAAATCGGAGAAACAATGCCTACCTCAGTCTCACTGCAACTTGCTGATCGAACGCTCGTATTTCCAAGAGGCATAGTTGAGAATGTGCTGGTAAAAGTTGACAAATTCATTTTCCAGCAGATTTTATTGTCCTTGATATGGAGGAAGACGCAGACGTGCCAATCATCCTCGGAAGACCATTCCTGGCTACAGGTCGAACCATTATTGATGTACAGAAAGGAGAACTAACCATGAGGGTACAGGACCAAGAAGTAATTTAATGTTTTCAAGGCCATGAATTTACCAGACGATGAAAAGAAGGAGGAATGTTTCAGACTTGATGTGATACACAATACCATTCGGAACTCCAATGCAATGCAAAGTTCTACTGACAAACTTAAAACATGTCAATTGCTTGTGGAGCCTGAAGATAAAGCGTCTTTTGTACTGAAAGAGCCAAGTCTTGTCCTACAAGTAACAGAAGAGAAACAGTTCCACCAACTCAACGAATGGGAGGAATTTCACAAACAGCCTTTTGAGAATGCCAAATTATACATAGAAAAGGCAAAGAAAAGACATGATGAGAAATTAGTGCGCATACAACTGGAACCAGGGCAGAAGGTACTGTTAAACAAATCAAGGGGGAAATTCTTCCCTTGGAAGCCAAAATCACGGTGGTCAGGTCCATTTGTGATCACCAAAGTTTTTCCAGATAGAGCCGTTGAGATACATGATCCTGACTCCAACAACACATTCAAAGTTAACAGTCAGCGTGTCAAGCACTACTGGGGAGAATCATTTGGGCGACAAAAAGAAAGTGTTACACTTTCAGATCCAGCATAAACGTTCGAGAAGTAACGTCTAGCTGACGACTTAAAACTTAGCGCTCGCAGGGAGGCAACCCATGCAATTTTTGTATATATTGTGATTTGGTGTGATTTAATTTTGTGTGTTTAGTTTTTGCAGATTAAGTCATTTCAAGATGGAAGAAGCTCTCGCAAATCTTCACAAGCAATTTCCTTCTCTCCCACAAAAATCTCTATTGAAAGTTTACAAAGCTCGCTTGGAACGAATGAGACTACTGACGATCCATGGTGTGCCCAATGATATTCGTTGGGTAATTGAAGCAAGAGTTCGATTGGCAGGTGAGTCTTCTGAATCTTTTATTTCACATCTGCCTGGTTTTGGAAGAAGCACCTATGCAAAGAAACGTAGAGCTAAACAAATGGGTGTTTGTTACAAATGTGCACGATGGAATTGCAACACTCGTTGTCGTTCTTTAGGAATGGTGTCTATTAATCGCGAAGACAAATTGAATTCATTAGGGATGGCTTGAGTAAGGAGTCTTTAGATGATATATCTTCGACTCTTGAGACGCATCCCAGTGGACATGTTCATATAGCCTTTCGCAGATTACATACACAATTTCCAAAAGAAAGACAACAGTTAAGTCTAGGGAATCTGACTCAAAAAGACCCTGTTTGCCAATTTATAAGAAAATTGGATGGGAAGCTTGTCCCTGACGCATAAACGTCAATCAAGCCCGTTATTTGTAAATATTATATCTCTTTATCTTTTTCTAATAATTGTGATTTATTTTGTTGTTTTCTTTTATTTTCTCCGACAGGATCCAGATCTTGTTGACTATCACGATCTATTTTACTATTTCGCTACTAATCGTCCTTTGGAAGATACTTGTGCTATTTTTACTCACCCTTTTTCAGGTATTATAAATTCAACTCATCATTGCACATTTGAAGATATCCAGAGTAAAACATGGAAGCCACTTCAAGAAGACGAGTTGAAACATTTTGTGTGTTTTGCGGTAGTACTGTTGGTACTAAACCACAATACATAGAAGCAGCACAGGAATTGGGTCGAGTCTTAGCCGCAAGGAATATACACTTAATATATGGCGGAGGTAATCTTGGACTAATGGGGATTGTTTCAAAGGCCGTACAGGAAGGAGGCAATCATGTTTTAGGAATCATCCCAAAACCCTTGGCAGAAGCAAATCTTATTGAACCAACAAACGGAGAGGAACTGATCGTACCAGGTATGTCTGAACGACTGGTAGAAATGATTAACCGTTCTG
The DNA here is from genome assembly GCA_019454045.1 of Zanthoxylum bungeanum. Lineage (NCBI taxonomy): Eukaryota > Viridiplantae > Streptophyta > Magnoliopsida > Sapindales > Rutaceae > Zanthoxylum > Zanthoxylum bungeanum. Next base: position 37,398 of record SKCR01015021.1, on the reverse strand, counting down.
ATGCTTTTATTGCTTTGCCAGGTGGCTTGGGCACATTGGAGGAAATTTTTATTGTACTATCTTGGGCGAACCTAAACATACACCAGAAACCAATTGGGCTGTACAACGTTGATGGGTTTTATGATTTTCTTTGTGTGTTTCTTGATGATGCTCGAAGAAATGGGTTCGTGTCAAAACCTTTAAAAGAACTCCTCTTTACTGCCAGAACTGCTCCAGATTTAATTGACCAACTCATAGCCTATGAACCGAAAGTTGACCCTATCATTTCAAAGATAAATTGGTCCGAGGACGATCGTGGTAAGAGACGTCGAATTAATCTGGATCTTAACCTGTAATTTTTCCTGTAGAATTTCAACTAACCAGGTATTATTTTCTAAACTCTTCTTCTACTGTTTAAGACATTGAGGACAATGTCTCATTTAGGTTTGGGGGTGAGGTATAGTTAATAGTACTTGTTTGTATTGTGTTTTTATTTTTAGTCCAAAATTTTTCGAAAAATACAAAAAAAAATTGAAAAATTTTCAAAAATTACAAAAATATTTTGCTTTTTTGTGTGTTTTTATTTTGACTAAAAAGGTGAATTGGTAAGAAATAGCCGAGTAAGGAGTTTCCACTCTTGAGACGTATTTCAAACCATTTATTTCGAAATAAGTTAATTTTTGTTTATTTCCTTTTGAATTATTTAATTTGTGAATTCTCCATAATACTGATTAAAATGAATCTTCATATGCTCATTTGACAGGTATTATCAACATACATAGTAACATACAGACATGAGCTGTAATTGAAAAATTTGTAATATTCCGTGCTATAGTTTAATTGGAGGAAGCATCTATACATAGTTATGGAATAAAAAAAAAAAAAAAAAAAAAAAAAAAAAAAAAAAAAATTTTTGATGTACAAAAATAAAGTATCTAAGATCCGGGTTATTAAGTCTGTAAGGGTGTTTTAACACCCAGTGCCCTAAAACCAACTGGTTTGGGAGTCATTGGCCCAAAGCTCGCTACATGGATCGAAGATACTGCAAAAATATATTCATATCTGAAGTCTGAGTAATTAAGTTCGTAGGGGTGTCTTAACACCTGGTGCCCTAAAGCCAACTGGTTTGGGAGCCACCGACCCAAAGCTCGCTACATAGACGAAGGTATTGTATATAAATAAAAGTCAAAATTCAGAAATCAAAGAAAAAATCAGAAAAATCAGAAAATTATTCCATTACTACAAAAAGGTGTGAAATCTGATAGAACTTTAGGACAAAAATATTACTCTCTTATCAACTGCACTTATGACTGTTGTGGGTAAAAATGAGTTGTTTAATATTATGTTGACTGTGTATATGAAGAAAGATAAAAATAATCGGAGAATTTACTTATTCGGTAATTTAGAAAGAAACAAAACAACTAGTAACTTGTAGTAGAAGTTTCACCTGATTAGTTATTAACTTCTTTATTCTCTTTTCTCTTGTCTTTTTGCTTTTGTGTGCATTAGTTTTAACTAACTTTTTACTTTTGTAAAATGTTTGTGGGTATCATTGCTGTAAACCCTCACGAGACTACACTCGTCCACTAGGGACACCTAGGGGTTTAAAGGCTTGTTGCATATGCTAAATGCAACCGTGATCCCTACGAAAATGGCTTAGTTAAATTTTATTTCATTTTGTATTTTGCTCGAGGACTAGCAAAATGTTAGGTTTGGGGGTGTGATGAGTGGTATTTATATCACTATTTCCCACTCATTTAATCTAATATTTTGTATAGTTTCTTGAGTTTTGTGAATGTTTTGATGTGTTTTGTGTTATTTTGTAGATAAATAAAGTTTGGAAAGCACTGGAGGCAATTTGAGGCAAAACCGGACAAAAATGCGTCAACAGGGATATTTTCGTCTCTTCAGCGTCGCGACACTGGAACACTGCGCGCCGCGACGCCCAGCGTGCGCCGAATCTGCTAACATGCGCCGGGTCCACAAAATCAGAATCTGAGAAAAGTTGACTTTGCTAACGTGCGCCGTGACACGTGTCACCATCACAACAGAGATGCTAAAATGCGCCTTGCCACGTGTCGAAATCCTATTGCTTGGACGGCCACCGCCCCACGTGTCATCCTACGTGTCGCCACATCATCGTCCACATCAGCAGCCACATCAGCAAGTCAACCGAGTCAACATGCCATGTCATCATCAGCCAATCACAGCGCGACACGTGTCAACCTCTCATTCGTCTGACGGCCGCCGCCCCACGTGTCGCCACGTCGCCATCCACATCATCACAGTGACGTCACCAATGACGTCATGAACAGTGACACGTCACCAATGACGTCAGCATAATAATTGAGTCTTAGCCGCCTTGCCACGTGTCGCTTCAACAGTCAGCCGCCATGCCACGTGTCGCCTTCTCATCGTGCCACGTCAACCAAATAGTGAAAAATCCAGCGTCGCGACGCTGAGGATTTGGCGTCGCGACGCGCGAACAGTGACCAAATAGTGAATTTTTTTTGCTATAAATAGGCCGCGAATTTTCAGTTTTTATTACACCTTTTCTCACTCCTTCTATGTAATTAGGGAGTTTCTCTCTCTAGAATTTTCATTTTTTTTTTACTTTTTACTTTTGTAATAATTTTAATTACTGTTTAGTAATAATAATTTACTTTCTTTATTTTACAGTTTTTACTATTCACTATGCGGAGGTAACTTCCCTATGCTAAGGTGAAAGGTAATTATTTTACTATTGCTATTTAGATTAATCTCCCTTAAAAATAATATATTTACTATTTAAAATTCTGATTAATAAAGGAATACCGCTATATTGGTCGGTTGGTAAATTTATTTTGGTACCACCGCCTTTATGGCTGGATTATGGACAAATATTACCGCCTATATGGCTGGTTGGACTTAATTGGACTTAATCAGGATACCGCCAGATTGGTCGGTTGATTAAATAATTTCATAAGTTTATATATTATTTTATGGGAGATATCTAAATTAGTAATATTAAAAGTAATTCCTTTTTGCCTTAGCATTTTATTTCATTTGTAATTTTCTCTTCAGCATTTTCATTATCGCAATTACTTTTCAGCAGTTTATGTCTTTTATTTTCAAGTTTTTATCAGCCCTAGCTATGTGTCATAACTAAGTTAATATCTAGGGTTGTGATGAAATTCAATGTCACGGGTTTATAAGGGTTAGATTATAATTTGGGTAATATAAAGATTTATTTATTGAGTCTTAATCTTAATGCTCTTTAATTAACTGGCCATTAATTAAATTGACTAGGTAAACTTAAAATGAACTAGACATAGGGATTTTAAGTTTAAAGACCTTAGATTCAATAGCCCACGATCTTCCTTAAGGATAGATAACCCTTTCAATAGATTCCTTACAGGATAGGAATATACCTGTCGGGCGGGGGTAGTCTTAATTGGAACTTAATCGTAATAAATCTAGGTAATTTGGTTGACATAGACATATGGTTCATTGGATTATACTAGGTATTTGTAATTGACCATCGGAAGAGGCTTTTACATAAATTAGTGTTTCAGGTTAATAAATCAATATATTACCCAATTATAAAATAACCACTTTATCTTTATATAATATTGGAATAAATCACAACCCTGGATAGTTTTAATATTGAATTTTCTTAAAATCTACTTTCAAACAATTATATTTTATTGTCTTTAAATTTAGAATCGTCGCTATTTCAAATCAGTTAAACAACCTGTTAGATACTAGTAATCATTTAACCTCATAAAATTAATAACTTAGGTATTAAGTCCTCGTGGGATCGATACTTTTTATACTACTTGAACGATACGTACGCTTGCGTTATACGTGTGTGTTTACGCCGGTCAGCTGCTTGCCGAACCATGGCACTGACACAATATTGGACTTTCTTGGTAGGGAAATTGGCAAGTTGAGGTATCAAAATCAATGATGAAGTAATCGATCAGGTTGATGATTCTTGAAGAATGCTTTGCTGGTAAGATTAGCTTCAAGTCAAATCTGCTGGTGCTATTCATATTATTTATTCGGTAAAATGTTGTTATGGGTACGTCTCCCAGGCAACTATAAAGATGTTTTTGGTTGGGTTCAAGCCAATTCTGATGGTCTTTCAAAAGGCAATTTGTGCCTTGCCGTTTGTGGAGGCATTTTTAGGGATCACTTGAGTTCGTATTTAGGAGGTTATGGTTAATATCTCAGGATTAACACGGTTTATTATTATGAGAATATAGCAGCAATATTAGCGGTTGAACTTACTTATGTTCTGACATAATTTCTGTCCCGAATCAAATTATTCTCTCATTTAATGAGAGATATTAGTTTTCCAAATTTAATTGGTAGAGCATGAAGTTGAACACAATTGATGGGACAGAAGATTTGGACTCTTATGTTCGGGGCTGACATAATTTTTGGCTCGAGTGTGATTGATCTTTTTTCTAACGGTCACCTTATACCTCACAGGAATGTTCAAAATAAATGATTCAATTGTCTACATATGGTCACTTATATAAATTTTCGAATCTCCGTACATACTGTGAGGTCAATTTAATTGCTGATTACTTACCAATATTATATACTCATGTAATGCGTTCACTTAGTGGGATGAAGCTCATTCTCAGTCATTACATCTTTTCCCTAACTATGAATTTTATTAATCATTTCTTCCTATTTCTTTATTACTTCTTTGTTGATTTTCGATTGAAGTCGACATTCTTTCATTTCTCACGTTTTTCCTATGGATTTACTGATAATTCTTACCATGAATCAATCTATATTTAACCTTTTAATTCAACACTTTTTGACTAATTCTTGATAATATATATATCATTTGATAAAATCTTAAATACCAAACTAATCGGGTGGCCAAACTCATCAAAGCCGAATGATACATGAGGGCGGCGGCTAAAAGTGCAGGTCAAACATTTCTGAACCATCAAAAACCTGCCAATGTTATTCACGTTTATATAAAATGTATCCACGTTTTAGTTATTGCAAAAATATGATGGGGGCAGATTGTGTAAATATAAATATCGTTTAGGTTGAAAAGAGAAGTCGAAAATTAAGAAATTGATTGATTCCTGTGACTTTCAACTTCTTCCTCTTGGGATTGATTGATTGATTTGAAGTTCAGTTGGGAGATGTGTTCTGTTTATTCATTTTAAGGGTATTGCTACAATACCCTTGGGTGGTAGCATAAAACAAAAAAAAAAATTGAAAGAAAGTGGTTGCCACTACCGGTTGCAACCGGTAGTTCTCAAAAAAAAAAAATTAAAAAAAAAATTTTTATTATATAAATTATAAAATATTAATAAAAATAAAATTATAAAAAAAATTTATTGTAAGTTTTTAAAATTTATTTTAAAAAATACTGAAAAAATAAAATAATATAAAAATTTATTTTTTTATAATACTGATAAAATAAAATAATATAAAAATATATTGCATATTTATTGGTAAAAGTTGCACGTTTAATACTAGGGGTTGCATATTCAACGGTCATAGTGCAGGTGCGATTTTCGAGGCAGATGTAGTTGCATGTTATTGTTAAAGTTACAAGTCCAACGGTCACATTTTGCATGGTTATTGCTAAAGGTTTCATCTTCGAAATATTGCATATTTATTGGTGAAAGTTGCAAGTTTAATGGTGGAGGTTGCATATTCAACGGTCATAGTTGCAGGTGCGATTTTCGAGGCAGATGTAGTTGCATGTTATTACTAAAGTTACAAGTCCAACGGTCACATTTTGCATGTTTATTGCTAAAGGTTTCATCTTCGAAATATTGCATATTTATTGGTGAAAGTTGCAAGTTTAATGGCGGAGGTTGCATATTCAACGGTCATAGTTGCAAGTGCGATTTTCGAGGTAGATGTAGTTGCATGTTATTGCTAAAGTTACAAGTCCAACGGTCACATTTTGCATGTTTATTGCTAAAGGTTTCATCTTCGAAATATTGCATATTTATTGGTGAAAGTTGCAAGTTTAATGGTGGAGGTTGCATATTCAACGGTCATAGTTGCAGGTGCGATTTTCGAGGCAGATGTAGTTGCATGTTATTGCTAAAGTTACAAGTCCAACGGTCACATTTTGCATGTTTATTGCTAAAGGTTTCATCTTCGAAATATTGCATATTTATTGGTGAAAGTTGCAAGTTTAATGGCGGAGGTTGCATATTCAACAGTCATAGTTGCAGGTGCGATTTTCGAGGCAGATGTAGTTGCATGTTATTACTAAAGTTACAAGTCCAACGGTCACATTTTGCATGTTTATTGCTAAAGGTTTCATCTTAGAAATATTACATATTTATTGGTGAAAGTTGCAAGTTTAATGGCGGAGGTTGCATATTCAACGGTCATAGTTGCAGGTGCGATTTTCGAGGCAGATGTAGTTGCATGTTATTGCTAAAGTTACAAGTCCAACGGTCACATTTTGCATGTTTATTGCTAAAGGTTTCATCTTCGAAATATTGCATATTTATTGGTGAAAGTTGCAAGTTTAATGGCGGAGGTTGCATATTCAACGGTCATAGTTGCAGGTGCGATTTTCGAGGCAGATGTAGTTGCATGTTATTGCTAAAGTTACAAGTCCAACGGTCACATTTTGCATGTTTATTGCTAAAGGTTTCATCTTCGAAATATTGCATATTTATTGGTGAAAGTTGCAAGTTTAATGGCGGAGGTTGCATATTCAACGGTCATAGTTGCAGATGCGATTTTCGAGGCAGATGTAGTTGCATGTTATTGCTAAAGTTTCAAGTCCAACGGTTTCATTTTGCATGTTTATTGTTAAAGGTTTCATCTTCGAAATATTGTATATTTATTGATGATGAAAGTTGCAACTTTAATGGTGGAAGTTGCATATTTAATGGTCATATTTATGCGCCCTAGCACAAATATTAAGTGATCTTTTCTTAAAAATTATTTAATTTTTTGTTTTTCAAGTTTAAAATATGTGTTGCATCTTTTAAGGTTGAAAATCGATTCCATAATAAAATTAATCATTTTCTACTTATTTATTTATGTCAATATTAAATTCGGTTATAATTACTACACTTGGGACATACATCTACTTATCATCTTTTAAGGTTGAAAGTTGCATCTTAATAGTTAATTGCATATTGATGTTTGAAGTTGCATGTATTGGTTATATCTAACAATTACAAATTATTCACTTATCATGTTTATTACTTCGATTCGATCTCAAAGTCATATGAAAGGTATTTATTATGAAAATTAATTTTTATTAGTTATTCGTCGTGTATGATTCGTTTTATTATTTCTTTTATCAGTTATTGGTATTTTCAATTAAAATTCCAGTAATTATGGCTAATTACCTTTGAAAAAATAATATTTCGGATATTAATTAAAGTTCATGAGCATGGAGGAAAAATTTAAATTCTTTTTTTTATAAATAACTATTATTTCATATGAAAGGTAATTAGTATGAAAATGATTTTTTATTAATTACATAAGATGAGAATTTTTTATTATAGTCTTTCGGATAATTACTAAAGTTAATGAACATATGTTAATGTTCACATATATTTATAATTTTCATTAATTACTTATGTTAATGTTGATATCTGTAACTGACCGAAATAACCGAAAAAAAATTGAAGAAAAAAAAAAAAAATGTGATAAATTTTGAAAAATTAATCAATTATTACTTATTTATTTATTTATTTATCTAAAGTATTAAATTTGGTTATAATTAATAGTCTTTCGAATAATTACTAAAGTTAATGAGCATGAAGTAGAAATCGCTTTTAACCCGAATGTGAGTTTCAAACAATATATTCGTTTAATCAATTGGTCGATTCGATTTACAGTGTTTATTACAGTTATGGAAACGAATTTAACATCATGAATACATTTATTCGTTACTGAATCGTTTTATTATTTTCTTTGACCAATTAAGTTTTAGTTACGATTCGAGGTATTTTTAATAAATATATAAATACATGTGTTATGGTTTTATTTTTCATTAATTATATATGTTAATGAGCATGCATATGAGTTGGAAAAAATCGATTCCATATTAAATTAAGAAAAAGAAATATGATAAATTTAGAAAAATTAATCAATATTTACTTAGGATAATTACTAAAGTTAATGAGCATGAAGTAGAATTCTCTTAATATTATAGTTTTTTTATAACTACTTAATTTTTTTGTTAATCACTTATTTATTATGAACTTAAGGTTCAAATTTATTGGTTTTGTTACATGTTTAAAAATTTTGGATATTTTAGTTGCGTTTGTAATGGTCATTATTTAATTTTTTGTTTTTCAAGTTTAAAATATTTATTACATCTTTTAAGGTTGAAAGTTGCATCTTAATGGTTAAATTGCATAGTGATGGTTTGAAGTTGGAAAAAATCGATTAATTACATGTGTTATGGTCTAATTTTCATTAATTTCGAGTCATCTTAATGGTTCGTATAAAAAATAATATTTTCTTTATTTTAGTGAGATATTTAATAAATATATTAATTACAAGTGTTTTGGTTTAATTTTCATTAATTATATATGTTAATGAGCATGCATATGAGTTGGAAAAAATCGATTCTATATTAAATTAATCAATTTTCTACTTATTATTTATATAAATATTAAATTCGGTTATAATTAATAGTAATTCGAATAACTACTAAAGTTGGTATTTTTCAATTAAGATTCCAATAATGAGTTAGCCTTAAAATCATGAGAAAAATTAATCAGTTTGACTTTAATGATGCTGCCATTGAAGAAGGTGAAGTGATTTTTTAAAAATAATTTGGACAAAATAAAGAATTTTACATTTTTTTAACTAATATTTATTGTTTCAATCTCAAGATAACAAAGAATACAACAATGTGCATTATGAGACCCAAGCAAACCATTACCAAACTTACCAACCAAAACCTGCAATTCAATTTGCTTATTTCCCAAATCTACATAGCAAATGAACTATATCTATATATACCAAATGAGACCAGCTCCAAAAGGGGACTTCTTGATTTTCTCTTCTCTTTTACTTGAAGTCAACTAATAAGGGAATTTTGATGCCCAAATGGAATATTTGATTACCAAATGCTACCAAGTACCATGGTTTATCAACCTACTCACTTTCGGTAGCAATCCTGTCTGAGGCGAGGCCACCCATCTTGCTAAATGAAACCGATGGTGAACTTAGGTCACCAATGTCACGATCAGCATCATCCTTTTTTTTTTTTTGCAACGACCAGTCGGGCAATGGTGCTTCGGCAAAATGGGAACACTGGAGGTGTTAGGCATGCAGTTGTAGGGTTTTGCTTCTTGTGGCAGCATAGGGCTAGTATGCATTGTGCACATATCTGGTGGCCACAATCTTGGACTTTAATTTTACATGCCTACTGAAAACATATGCAATATAGCTCTGCATCGCTAGCCTGCATTGAAAGAGAACAAATCAATATCATCCTTTTCAAAACCAACAAAGTTATAATATAGTCAAATCAAAAAATATATATAAGTTAATAAATCAAAATATAAAGTTCAATAACAAAGAAAAGTTAAATAGTTAATTGCATACCTCTTTGGTCACTTTAAGACCTTCTTCTTTCAGCCGCTTTGCTTCAGACTTGCTGTCGAGACAAGTCAAATTAATTTTGTACGTACATCATCAAAATAAACTTATTTAACTATTGACACTATTTGGTTAAACAGTAACTTACTAATAGTAGCACCATGCGTGCTTGCCTGATCCATGAGGTTGTTCATTTGTTTCAATCCTCTTTTGTTTAGGCATGATGTTTACAACCAATGACAGAGATGATGGACTACGAATACATCAACAATGATAAGTAAATTAATATAAAGTTGGAAAAAAACTTGACAACCACGAAGATCAAAGGTTAATTTATTTTAAATAGAATATCTTTTATATCTTCTATTGGAATCATGAAGATCAAAGGTTAGGTTAGGTTAGGTTAGAATATAAGTTTTTAAATTAAATTAACAAAACTTACAGATTACACTAAAGCCAAAATTTAATTAAGCCAAGATTATTCATGCATAACATGATCACCACATTCATACACACACACACATATAAATATATTTAACTAATCCAATGCATGTTCCCAAACTTATTGATATTTACGCAATCGACGACCACTTAGCAATGAAACCTCCAATATGAAAGTCCACAACTGCTTCTTTACGCGCATATGGTTTATTTTCTCTTCATTTGCAGTTCATTGAAAAAATTTCCCATGTGGGGCAATGCATACCATAGAACAAAAAAAACATTCAAGATTGCGAGCACTAAAAGCCTGATGCTCCAATGATATGGACAGTTCAATATTTCATAAAAACGGAATACCAAGCGTGTACACATTACAATGTTTCATAAAAACAGAATACCAAGCGGAATATTTCATAAAGAAAGAAACATAATCATCAATGGCAAAGTTTAGTAAAGTATGTTAGAAATCACTAATTAAAATTCCATGCATAACACATTACAATGTTTCTAGCAATTTCAGTTAAAAAAAGGCAGACATAAGCCATTTCAATTTAAATTAACTTGCTTCACATCATGTACTTAAAACCCCAAATTTAAAAAGCAGAAATAGATAAAAAATTATAAAAATGATAAATATTTGGTTCATAATTTATCTTCAGAGCCTTACAATAATTCCGCCTTCAATCCTCCAATCCTTCTACTCAAAAACCGACTTCAATCATCCAATCCTTCTACTCAAAAACCCAAATCTGAATGCGAGTTTTCTGCATTCAAATAAAAAAAAAAGCATATTTAGCAAAAAACCCTAACAATCCATGAACAAGAAAACAAATTTAAGTAGACCCAGAACAGAGAATCAATAGATACATTGGAATGCTTTGAAGGAACCTGGAAATCAAGTTCTGGCATCACATAAAAATATATAAATAACGTAGGAAGTACATTTAGTTATCATGCTGTGCGGTGAACAATCACTATCCACAACCCAAACCAATTTAAATGAAATCTAAATAGCAGCAAGGAGGATAAACTAATACGGAACAAGCACAAAAACATAACCCTATACATTTTACACTATTAGATTAAGTAATAGACCCAAAAATACATGACTCATATCTTTATTCTCTTTACTTTTCCTCTGTTTTCTCACCAACCAAACACTACAAAACTTCTACATACCATTATCATAATAACCCTTGTCCAAAAATCCCCCAAACAGGGGGTTTCAATAACCAACAACCACAAATCCCCACAAACCCATTTACAAAATGAAAAGCCACAAACAACGCCCAAAACCAAATCAAAATCCTAACAATCCATGAACAAGAAACCAAATTTAAGTAGACCCAGAACAGAGAATCAAGAGATACAGTGGAATGCTTTGAAGGAACCTGTAAATCAAGATCAGCGATGGAGAAGCAGGCGTCGGTGTCGGCGTCGGCGATTTTAGGGCACAAATTTCCCTTCTTCTGTGAGACCGAGAGATCGTGAGAGTGAGAGTTGAGTGGAATTGATGACACAATTTTGGCTTTGTGAGACAGAGGGATAGTTCGTGAGAGATGGGGGGATTTGTGAGAGAGGGAGATGAACAGGGAGAGACGAGGGGAGATGAACAGTGAGGGATTTGAGAGAGATGAGGGATTTGAGAGAGATGAGAGAGATGAGGGTTTTTTTACTTTTATTTACGGGTTTTCCGATTTTTTATTTTTTTTATTTTTTTTCCACTCACCGTTGGATCACTTGACAGTGATCCAACGGTGGTGGGGGTACCCAGGGGTATGACATACCCCTGGGTACCACAGATGCACCCTTTAAAAAGAAGTTTTGTAGAATCTGTGTCATACCCCTGGGTACCACAGATGCACCCTTTAAAAAGAAGTTTTGTAGAATCTGTGTTCTTAATATTTTGTTGAGGACATTAATTTGAGTCTCTACATATTAAAAAATTAATATATGATATCTTTTGAATATTAGCGGAAGTAAACTTTCGATTTCATGTCAATATTATACATATGTTTATCTAGTTTCTCTACACTACAAGTGTACTTATATAATTTCCTAATAAATTTAAGATGGTACATATATGCAGAATTGTAATAAGTTAATAACCATAGAAATGGAGGCTCTGAGTATAAATATGATGTAATTATGTTTGTTTGTTTTTTTTTTTTTGGGTATTCCAATTAGATTTATTGAATATATCTTTATCAAATAATCAATATATATATATATATATATATATATATATTAAGCAAATAGTTTTTTTTTTTTAAATAGTTGGAAACCCGACCTTCAAACCATCACTTCCAGGTTTAAATAAAGCAGATAAAATTTCCGATTATCCTAAACTTTTTAATAAACGCATTCTTTGAATTCGAATCAAGACCTGAAGATCAGATCCTTAATCCTACACCATCAAATCACGCCCTAAGAAACATCAATCTACATGAGTTTCAATCTTTTTAGTGATTATTTTGTTTGACACTCATTGACGAAATTCAAATTGAGAGAGTAGTGGGTTATTAAAAATTATGCAATGTTTTTTGTCTACTAGTATGTTCCTTTTTAGTAATAATAGTCATACAAAAATATAGCATAAACACATAAAATGGTGAATAAAATTTAGTTAAAAAATAAATAATTTTTCTTGTACTATGCTATTTTTTAGATATATTTTTGTTCTTTGAATATTACAGCGGCAACAATAATTGAGAGAGTGGGTAATTTATAAACGTCGTGGGATCACAGAAACTGTGAAATTGGGACAGCACTCAAACCATTATCATGTTTTTGTCGATGTGTATTAGATTTTTTTTTTTAATCGTTGGAAATTCTATTGTCAAATTATTATTTTTTTTATCTCAAAATAAGATCTTGAACTCTACACTATCAAATCACGTTCATTGAGGACACGTGTGTACTAGATGTCATCCAAACAAAACACATAAGATCATATATAATCAATCACAGATAGACTTCTCCAATATGAATATATGTTTCTGTCTACATGCAATGCATTATTAAATTTTTGTTTTTTTTTTTTTGTGTCTTTGTTTTTGATAAAGAGAGGGTAAAAATGTAATAAAAATAAAGACACAGCCGAAGTGAGACAGAGAATTACATAATCTACATAACATGATAAAGATAAAGAGATCAGTTACATAAAGCTCATGATTTAATTAAAGATGGGGACAACACCAATTCAACTACATTTAAAGAGAAACCAACGTGGAAGGTTGATAACCATCCAGAGGCTAATCATAAAAAAAATTTCACAACTTTGCGATAAATCAGAAGATTTACCATTGAAAATATGATGATTGCTTTTAAGCCAAATGCATCAAGAAGAAGCCATAAATAAAGCTTCCAGAAAATCCATAGACTAATTCTAATTTTGACGTCGATTTATTTATTTTCTTTATAATATTAATATAGGATAACACTCTATAAGCATCATAAACACCTTTTTTTTTCTTTGATTTCAGGTGGTCGAATAATGGAATATCAGTGGGCGATGTGAGAAGTAAGAGCGTTAAGAGAATATGTTATACCTCTTATTGGTGAGATATAATCCGATTTTCTGAGGCATATTGTCCAAGTCAATAGTTATCAGTGGATGTCAAAGCGAAGTAATACAATATATGCTCAAGCCTTTCATAGCCCAATGATGAGATGTGAGATGTGTGGGGGCAACCACCCTAGTGATTATTGCAAGTTCAACTACAATATAGGGTGACAAAACCATAAGCATTTCGTATGGCACAATAATGAATGTCTCGCACAACCCACTGAACCGCTACATCTTTTTACCCACCGCAAGCTCAATTATTCCCTCAAGATTCAAAACCATCATTGGAGGACTTGATTATGCAAATTACCAATCAAAATAAGAAAAACACGAAAAATATCACTAGATTGGAAGCAATGGTATAGAGTCAGACGATACTCTTGGAATTAGGCAACCCGAGCCAAAGGCCAAAATGAGATTTCCCAAGTAAGACAGAAGACAACCACATGAGAGAAGGGAAAGAATTTAGCAATGTCATCTCAGTCTGTCATGAGGAAGCACAAATAGAGTAGCCACTCATAACCTCTACACCAACAAAGAAATATGAGGGCTTTAGAATAGACATATCAAATGATGTCATTCAAGATACATAAATTCCACATTCTCAAATTGGCAATCTTGAAGCATGCATTATGCATACATCTGATGAAGAGTTGGACGAAGAAATTCGAAAGTGCATTTATGAGGAAGTGGTGGAACAAGGAGTTAGACAAGAGCAATTGTGTTAGCCTATTGAAAATATTTTGGCACAATAGGACATGTCACAATATGGGAAAGCTAGCATCATTAATACCACCCATAAACTTGAAAGAATGACACAACCATTCAAAGTCAAGCACCCTACAATACCTTCTGACAATCTATCTTTCCATTCAAGACCCCCTAGAGCTAAAAAGTTGAAAATGTGGCAAAAGCATAAAGTGGAAAAAATTTATATTTGTCATCTCATTTGTGGAATACGCACTTGAAGAGTAATACCCATGGCATTGTCCTATATAGGACATCCAAAGCCATATTGAAGCCTCCATGAAGGAAGATCTTTAGAGAACGTCTGGCTGAAAACGTTAAACTTAGCGCTAACGAGGAGACAACCCACGCATTTAATTTTTATTTTCTTCACTCTCATTTTATTTTATTTCATTGTGTGCTATTTATGTGTTTAATAGTTTACATGTGTATTTATGCAGGTACTAGTACAACCAACACACCCCACGCAGCCAAATTCTGACCAACAAGAGTCTGATCAACTCCATATACGGTAGTAATATTCCTCATTCTTTTCTCTTTACGCTTATCTTACATTGAAGACAATGAAAATTTTAAGTTTAGGGGTGTGTGCATGTTAGTGTTAGTCATGCTATTTATTTAAAATTCTAAAATTTATTCATTAAAAGAATCGAAAAAAATTTAAGTATTATGTAGTGAAGCATAAGTTTAATGATGAGTTTGTTTGCTTTACGATAAAATCTTAGAAATGATAAGTGTCCACTTGACTGTTATCTTATGCATTGATTATGGGATTTAGGTTAGATTCATAAGCACTTAAAAATATGTTTCTAGCAGTAAGAGCTCATATATAAGTGATTAGTTGAGAAAATTATTTGAAGATGAATGACCATTTTCCTAGATATATGTCTCGATTTGTAACTATTTATGATATATGGTATGATTAGAGCAGAAGAAAGAAAGATCTTTTGGAAAAAAATGAAAAGACCAAAAAAGAAAAAATACTTTGAAAAAGAAATGTTCGTAAGTCAAAAGATAAAGAAAATGAAAAGTTGAACTATACTGAACTCAATAGGTAAATACAGAATACTTTTGAGATATATAGGTTGGTTTGACCCATTTGATATCAATTTTTGAGACGAAATCATTGAGTTGGATTAATAAGGAATCAAGTTATGATCAAACCTTTTCATACACACACTATGAGTCTAACATTGATGATTTATTCAAGAACTTGGATTTGAGTTGTGTTGGGTACTTTGAAGGTTCTTCGATTTCATTGGTATGCATTCTTTGAGGATAATATTATGTGTAACTATCAGGATTGTTTTTTTGTGTTTTATTATTTTTGAATGATTGCATGTGTGTGCTAAAAGACGTTTGTGAGTATCATCGCTCTAAACCCTCATGAGACTATAAGTCCTCCATTAGGGTCGCTTAGAGGTTTAAAGGCTCGTTGCATATGTTAAATGTAATCGTGATCCTTATGAAAGTGGCTTAAGTTAATTTATGTAGTTTGTTTATTTTATTTTTATTTTTATTTATTTTGCTCGAGGACTATCAAAATGTTAAGTTTGAGGGTGTGATGAGCGGCTAATATACATATATTTACCGCCCTTTTATCTTAATATTTTATGTATATTTTGAGTTTTATGAGTGTTTTGATGTATTTTGGGTGTATTTCGTAGTTAAAAATCATATTACAATTTACCCGGACTGAACAAAGGATGAAACGATAAAATTATAGCTAAATTAGGCCTGGAAGCGTTTCGCAACACGCTCCTGAAGAGAATCTCGAAAAAATGTATCAACGTGTGAAGCATTGTGACGGGCCGATTGTTTCATGCAAAGTCATGACTCACAAGTAGCGCGTCACAACATGAGTAATTTAGTCCTTGTTCGTTCGAAACTCAACTTTTAATGAGGAAAGACTCTCCAAACCTCATATATAAGCATAAGTTCATCTCAAAACCTATTATCAAGCATCATAACATAATTTTGGAGTCTCAGAGTATAGAAGAACGCCTAGAGTAAGACAAAGATAAGTGCTTCAGCTGGTGCTGTAGTTTGAAGGCGGAGATTGCAATGAAAGTTCTCTCTTCCATTTTCTCTCTAGTTTATCTTTTATGAGTTCTTGTTTTATATTAATAATGATGAGCTTGTGTTTATTGTTTGTCATTAGTAGCTAAATAACTCATCTAAGATTGTAATTTATCTTAAGCATTGTATTTAATTAATTTGTATATTTTTATTCTTTTGGGTCTGTTATTTATTATTTATTATTCTCTGTGCTTTGATGCATATTTTATTTGTTTGGCCAACAATTGAATAGTCTTGGTAAATCTTTATGAACTTGACAGAGAGAATTTGGGTTAGTCGTGGAAATAATAGCACGGGATCTAGTTCTGTGGAATAAATTTCCCTTCACGATAGATATATACGTGCAAGGTATGCGTAGCAAATATTAGAACATGACCTTAATGAATTTAGTTTAAATTAAATGACATAAACATATAGTTAATTGATTTAAAGTTGAATATATTTATTTGACCATCGAAAGATGCTTGTAGATAATTTAGTATTTTAGGTCAATAATTCGTAGTAACCCATTTAAATGAAAAGTGCATGAACCCATTGCATGTATGCTTAGGTAAAGTTACAATCCTAGGTTCTTCTCGCATATAACGTTTATCTCCAAAATTATTGTTTGTGCTTTAATTAATATGTCGATTAATTTTAGAATAATCACTCCTCTTCTCAACCAATAGTTTAGTTTAAATTAAGTAATTTAGTCTTTGTATTAATAAAAGAAATAATAAGTTAATATGGGTATGATATCCGAATAATAGTCACTGTATTACTTGAACGATACGTAATGGTATAAAATTGCGAACAAATTTTTGCCAACATGAACTATTGTCTTTGTCCCGAAAGAAGTCAGCACCGGTGGATTTTTTATTTATAAAAATGATACACTCACACACACTCTTACTTAAAGTTTTACAAACTCTCTCACTGTGGCTACATTGATCTACAGTAAATCACTGTAGCTACAGTGAGAGATAATAAAACTTTAAGTAAGAGTGTGTGTGAATGTATCATTACTCTTTTATTTAATGCAATCCGAAAAAGAGAAGGGAATAGGCTACAAAAAGACACTTGAAAGCACCAACTTTGTTGCCAATCGAAAAAATTAAATTATATTGCCACTTAGTAGAGAAAAATATAAGATTCTGCAAGCTGGCGATATCAAAACGAACATTTGAAATTCTGGAAGATAAAACTTAAGGGAACCGATCAATAAATTTTCCTCCATATTTCTGACAAATGATAAACTTCCAAATGGATTACTCGTTATTGGTAAATCCCTTGGTCAGTTCACCCAACAGCTTTGCTCTGCTTCGCGGCTACAGTGGTTTATAATAGTCTCTGGAAAGTTTAATGGAATTGCCTACAAACCATAGGTGGCAGCTGTGAAATCTTTAAAAAGTGCCCTTTTGAATGTGATGTTCTGGACAGTTTAATGTGATAAACAAGTAATTATTCCTTAATTACCATCAAGTTCCCGCATCATTCGGTAGAAACATATAATTAAGATTCAACTATGTGTGATATTAATTCGTGTCCAGGGATTAATGTCAGACAAGTGAAAATATCTTGAACGGTTGTCTAAGTGGTAAATGTATTGAATTTGAGTGGTTTGCTCACTCTCAGGTTTAAGGTTCAAATCTCACTAGATGTATTATTGGTGGATTAGTGTCATTAAACATAAACTAACATGCAACATACAGATCAAAACCAGAAAATCAAAACTTTAAGAACCAGAAATACCTGATTAAAAAACGTCCAAGTCTCCTTAAGAACTTATTAGCCTCTGTCACTGTGTTCTACGGACGCGATGTGGCTAACGTTCTCACAGGAATCCTCTGATTCTTCTTGTTCAAGGGGGTACTCTTTAACAAGTATTTGAACTTGGAATATGTCGGAACTCTCTCTTAGTAAACAAAGAAAATGTGACACACAAAATTCGAACTTGCTTAAGATATTGAGAATGAACATGGATCCTTCCTTATAAAGGCATGGAAGGGTGCCTTAAGGACACCCTTTGAGTTGGGGTGCAACCCTCCAAAAGGTTGTACCCCTTCCATGTTTCTCAATTGGAGGACATGACCTTATAGGGCACCATCCAAGGGACATGTCCCTCCCTCATCTTAACCAACTATATTTTAAGAATTTACAACAATCCCCCACAATTCTTAAAATATTCATGCAGACACTTGAGAGAGTTTCCGTGAACTAAAGCTGCATCGAAATAGGTAGCTTTCGCCTTGAACCTTTCCTAGTGAATGACAATCGGATTTACTTGGCAAACTAGTGACCCATAGTCTTGAATTGTTCTGCCGTTGGTGTAAACCAAGACAATCGCCAACACACAGCTTTACTTCGACCATTTCTCGTTCTACGGTTGTGTTCATTTCGGCCATGAACAGCGATCCTGGATTCATCAAGCACTTTAGGGAAATCAGCCTGTAAGATCCCATGGAAGCAGCCTCACTTTTTACTTGAAATAAGTGATCTACTATGAAGAGGTAATCTGCTTTTACCCCAATTAGGACTCATCTCCTAATATAATGATCATTAAAAGTCTTAATTTGTCCTAACCTTGACAGACAGCACTCAGCGTCATTATCGGAATGGGAAATAGTACAAAACTCTTTAGTGCTTGTTTTGAATTACAAAAAATTTCAATTGTCCCTTTTGAACCTAGATCTTGGGATCTCCAGTCAGATATGTTGGTTTTCCACAGTGACAATTATTAACTTATAGGCTTCAAGCTCATTCCCCCCGATGACTTCTCAACTTGCTCTCTAGGTAAACCTTTAGTAAGTGGATCCGCTAAGTTTTCCTTCGACTTAACATAATCGATTGATATTATGTTACTTGAGAGCAGTTGAAGTATGGTATTATGTCTCCGACGTATGTGTCGAGACTTACCATTATACATTGTATTTTGGGCTCTCCCAATAGCTGATTGGCTATCACAATGTATGCTTATCACTGGCACCGGTTTGGGCCAGCTAGGAATATCTTCCAAGAAGTTTCTAAGCCATTCCGCTTCTTCCACTATTTTTTCTAATGCTATGAACTCTAATTCCATAATAGACCGGGCAATACATATTTGCCTCGAGGATTTCCATGACACGGCTGCATTACCAAGTGTGAAAATAAATCCACTCGTAGATTTAGAATCCATTGTATCAGATATCCAGTTAGCATCGATGTATCCCTCTAGAAAAGCATGATATCTCTCGTAATGTAGCTCATATTTTGAAATTTCTCTCAGATACCTTGAAACTCTTACTATGGCTTTCCAGTGGTTATGTCTTGGATTGCTCGTATATCTACTAAGCCTGTTCACAGCTTGAGCGATATCAGGTCGTGTGCAATTCGTGAGATACATCAGACTTCCGATGATTCTCGAATACTCTAATTGCGATACGCTTGAGCCAATATTCTTTGATAAATGAAGAGTTAGGTCCACATGGGTTCTAGCCACATTTAGATCCCATTTGTTATATTTCTCAATTATCTTCTCAACATAATGAGTCTGAGATAATATATATCCGTCTGATGTCCTAGAAATCTTAATTCCTAGGATCACATCAGCTATACCCAAATCTTTCATATGAAATTTGTTGGATAACACTTTTTGGTAGACTAAATCATTTCATGATTACTATCAATTATCATTATATCGTCTACGTAGAGACATATAATGACATATCCTTTTTTAGTTGATTTAGTGTACACACACTTATCACACTCATTGGTTTTAAACCCACTTGACAATATTTCTTTGTCAAATTTCCCATGCTATTGTTTAGGTGCTTGTTTTAATCCATACAAGGATTTTACAAGTTTGCACACATTTTGTTCTTGTCCAGGAACATTAAACCTTTCTGGTTGTTCCATGTAAATCTCTTCATCCAATTCACCATTCAAGAATGTCGTCTTTATATCCATTTGATGTATTTCAATACCAAATATAGCTATTATGGCTATGAGCATTCTTATCAATTTGATACGAGTCACTGGTGAATAGGTGTCAAAGTAATCAATGATTTCTTTTTGTCTATAACCTTTTATGACAAGCATTGCCTTGTACTTATCTATTGATCCATCTGGTTTCATCTTCCATTTGAATATCGATTTGTAGCCCAGTGGCTTACAACCTGGAGGAAGATCAACCAACTCCCAAGTATGGTTTTATAGGATTGAATCAATCTCACTGTTGATAGCCTCTTTCCACAAAAGTGCTTCTGGAGAAGACATTGCTTCTTTAAAGCTTTAAGGCTCATTTTCTAACAAGTATGTCAGAAAATCGGGACAAAAAAACTTTGACGTTCTAGCTCTTTTGCTACATCTAGGTTCGATTGTCTCAATGTTTGCACGTTTATCTGATTTTTGGTCAACCTGATCACTGTCTTTGACAGTATCAATAGTTCTTTTGAGAGACTCTGTTCTTTGTCTTTCCTTACAATGAAATATCTCTTCAAAAAATTTTACATTCCTTGACTCAATTATCATATTCGGATTGATATCAGGAATCTCAGACTTGTGTACCAAGAATCGATACTCACTACTATTGTGAGCATATCCAATGAATATACAATCAACAGTTTTGGGTCCTATTCTAACCTTTTTAGGTTTAGGAACCATTACTTTGTCAAGACACCCTCACAGTTTTAGGTATTTGTAGGAAGGTACGTGACCTTTCCACAACTCATATGGTGTCTTGTCCAATCTCCTGTGAGGAAGCTTGTTAAGAACATAATTCGCGAGGTAAACCAGAACTTGTCAACATGGCGTTCATCATTTCCTTCAACGTTTGATTTTTGCGCTCATCAATCCCGTTTTGTTGAGGCGAATAAGGAGCAGTGGTTTCGTGAATAATTCCATAAACTGAACAATATTCACCGAATGGTGACACATATTCACCACCTCTATCACTTCTGATTCTCTTGATTTTCATGCCAAGTTGATTTTCAACTTCGTTCTTATAGTGTAAAAAGCTCTCAATAGCTTCATCTTTGCTCCTCAGCAAGTACACATAACAGAATATTGTGCTATCATCGATAAAAGTGACAAAGTATTTTTTACCACCTCTTGTTTGCACAATATTCATATCACACACATCAGTGTGTACAAGTTCTAAGGGTTCAGAACTTCGTTCTATGGAATGAAATGATGTTCTATGCATTTTTGTTTCAACACATGCCTTAAACTTATGTTGGATATCAATTGCAAATTTAGGTATAAGGTCTATGCTAATTAATTTACGCATTGTATCATAATTAACATGTCATAACCTCTCATGTCATACATTTTGTGACTCAATAATATAAACAGAAGTTGTAGCTTTATTATTACTACTGTGTCAATTGACAGTCATTACATTAAATTTGAAAAGGCCCTCAGTGAGGTATCATTTTCCTACATACACATCATTTTTTGTCAATACAAATTTATCAGAAACAAATACAAGCTTAAAAACAACCTTGCTAAGAAGAGAGCCCGAGACAAATTCTTCCGAGTATCTGGAACATCCAATACATTATTCAATGTAAGCTCCTTTCCGGATGTCATCTTCAGAACCACTGTGCCTTGTCCAACCACTCTTGAGGTAGATGAGTTTCCCATAGTCAGGTGATCGCCGCCATCGACCTTTTGATACGAGGAAAATGTCCTACTATCTACACAGATATGATGAGTAGCCCTGGTGTCTACCCACCATTCTCTCGGATTCACGACCAAGTTGGCTTCAGTTACCACTGCTGAAAGGTTCATCTCTGAGATCTCTTCAGTCAGCTGCTCATCTTCAGCGGCATGGGCCTCATTTTTCTTTTCCTTGCCCTTGTCCTGAGACTTCTTGTTTCTACAGTCATCTGCCATATGATCACTTTTTCCACACTTGTATCACTTCCCCTTGAACTTCTTGTTAGCCTGGGAAGAATCATCTCCACTATTCTTTCTCTTTTTGCTACCCTTTACACCCTCGATGATGTTGGCCTTAGACTTCATAGTCTTGTAGCTGGCCTTCTCGGACATCATGTTGTCCTCTTCGATCCTCGGTCGAACTCCAAGGTCTTCAATGCTCATCTGTTTTTTCTTGTGTTTCAGATAGCTCCTGAAGTCCTTCCATAATGGAGGCAACTTTTCAATTATGGTGGAAACTTGAAACGTCTCACAGAGTTTCATACCTTCATCCAGTATTTCATGAATGATCAATTACAATTCACCCAACTGGGACATCACTATTCTTGAATCTACCATATTGTAGTCCAGGAACCTACCCACGACAAATTTCTTTTGACCGGAATCCTCTGTTTTGTATTTCTTGTCAAGAGATTCCCAGAGAATCTTCGCAGAAATCGTGTTTTGGTACACATTGTACAGGGTTTTGTCAAGTCCACCCAAAAGGTAGTTCTTGCACAAAAAGTCGCCAGACGACCATGTCTCTTCTTGCAGTTGCTTGACTATTTCCTATTCACCCTCCACAGGCTCTGGATGATCTTTGAGGTATTTAGCCAACTGCAGAGTTGTCAGGTAGAACAACATTTTGCTCTGCCACTGTTTGAAGTTTGCCCTACCAAATTTTTCCGATTTTTCTCCATGAGAGACCGGTACTGTGATGTTTCCGCTAGCCATACGTAACTGGAAAAATCAGCATGGGTCATTTAGTCTACAAAAGATAATTTTTACAACGATCAACAAATGATCTTGTTCAAGTGAGAATTTCGACTAAAGATTCTTATGAAAAGTAAATAAAGGAATATTCCTAGAAGACGAGGGGGTCCAAAGTAACCACTTAAATCCCTGACCACTTAGGCTCTTATCGTCTTTTTGATAGAATATCTTTTAAACACTTCTTCAATAGAATCTCTTAGCAATTCAAACTCAGTATTACACTTATGATTTTACAATATACGATATGTGTAGATATATGTGTATGTGTCAATCAAGATTGGATGGAATTACTTGTGTATGATTACACTTTAAATTCTCAACCAAGTATGCATCACACAATTAATTTTCAACTTTATCACTATTTGTATGATTGTGATAATTGAACACCCTAATAATAACTTAACTCTATACTACCAAGATTATTATGATTCAGTATATGATTTACTAAGTTAATATTATTGTTGATGGTGATTTTCTATAACAAGTATTTTGAACAGTACGGCAAGGGCAGAGATGAAACTTCTCATTTTGAAAGGACGAATGTTCAGAAGGTATTGGTTACTCCTCAGCCAGGAATGGTGTTCGGACCTAGTTTCCCGGATCTGTCCGACCAGGGGACACAACGCGGTGTAGATTTCAGAGACCGATAACCTCAGAGCCGAGGCCGACCACAGTAGATCGGTGGCTCGGTTTGGTTTTATCTTACCTTCTGGAATAAGTTGATGAGCTCGGAGATTTTGGGTCAAGACAGTAACAGTTTGTGTAGTTCGGCAGATCATCCTTCCGACCTATGGAAGACTGACGTGTGAACGAGGTAGTTTGAACTCCTAAATGTGGTATGTATCACCGCATGATTTCTTTCCAAGCTGGCACCATTATTGTTGCGTGTGCCAATGTGTAAAATAAGGTGATGTGATAAGTCATCGGATGATAGGTTTGCTTTCGGCGAAGACAGTTTTGGGGCAAAGAACCTGTCAATCAACCGAAAGTTCACGTGGGTGACGTTATGGAAGCAGGGGAATAGTGTTGTAACTCATTTGTAAGGGGATGTGAAATGGATAGCAAGTTTTGTGACAAGAAATGGAACATTATTTGTAAAAAAAAATGAAACACAAACAGCTCGGTTTCCCTTTCGACCCCCCCTTAAATAGGTCGGTCGAGCTCGGTTCGGTAATAAAAAGCAATCTCTCAACTTTTGCCTGTGGACGTAGGCTGGACTTGCTCCACCGAACCACGTTAAATACTCTTTGTCGATTTTTGTGTTCTTCTTGCCTTTATGTTTTCCTTTGGTCTCCCAATAATCAAACAAATTCAAGGTTGAAAGAGGATTGTCTTGGGAGGGTTATCTCGAAACTGTCCCTATGACGAAAATCACCCGTCAATAGTTGACGCCGTCTGTGGAGAGAGAACAAAAAATAGCTTGCGAAGTGATATGATGGCAGAAGACGGGAACCACAGATCGTCGGAGAGTTCAACAACAGAGTGGATGAGAAAAATGGAGGAAAGCATATGGAAGGAAATGGAGACAAATCAGGCCTCCATGAAGGTCATGATGGAAAAGCTGGAAAAGTTAGAAAATATGAACGATGAAAGTTTGAAGGACTGGTTCAGCAAAGAAATGAGAAAGTGGGAAGAAAACATGAAGGCAGATAAAAGAGATGGTCAGGACGGAGAAGCAGTCTCCCCCTTCATGGAAGAGATCTTGTCAGCAGTATATCTCAAGAATGTGAGTAAGATTTATTCTTTCTTAAATAAACATTTATTTATGCTTATTCATTATGGCCTACATAGTGGCCGATATTTGTTTTATGGCTCTGGTTTGCTTTCGTACCGCCGAGTCCGATTTGTTTATGGCTCAAGTTTGCTTTTTTACCGCCGAGTCCGATTTATTTTGATTTGTTTTATGGCTCGGGTATGCTTTCGTACCGCCGAGTCCGATTAGTTTTGATTTATTTTATAGCTCAGGTCTGTTTTCGTACCGCCGAGTCTGATTTGTTTTATAGCTCGGGTCTGCTTTCGTACCACCGAGTCTGATTTGTTCTGATTTGTTTTATGGCTCGGGTCTGTTTTCGTACCGCCGAGTCCGATTTGTTTTGATTTGTTTTATGGCTCGGGTCTGCTTTCGTACCGTCGAGTCTGATTTATTTTATGGCTCGGGTCTACTTTCGTACCGTCGAGTCCTATTTATTTTGATTTGTTTTATTGCTCGGGTCTGCTTTCGTGCCGCCGAGTCCGATTTTTTTTATGCCTCGGGTCTGTTTTAGTACCGCCGAGGCCGATTTGTTGCATTACTCGGGTATGTTTTAGTACCTCCGAGACCGATGTGTTTCATGGCTCTGGTTTGATTTAGTACCATCGAGGCCGATGTGTTTTATGGCTCGGGTCTGCTTTAGTACCGCCGAGGCCGAAGTGTTTGATGGCTCGGTTTTGCTTTAGTATCGCCGAGGCCGATTTGTTGCATGGCTCGGGTCTGCTTTAGTACCGCCGAGGCCGATGTGTTTGATGGCTCGGGTCTGTTTTCGTACCGCCGAGGCCGTGGTGTTCTGCTAGCTCGGGGTCGGGTTACGTCCCACCGAGTGGATTTTCATCGGCATGTGGTCGGAGCATCTCCCCCATAGTCGGCTCTCAATTGGTCCGGGGAGGTAACATTCCCTCGGAACCAAGTGTTCCACTTCCTCGGGGTCGGGTTACGTCCCACCGAGAGGTTTTTCATCGGTATGAGGTCGGATCATTTCCCCCATGGCCGGATTCCTTTTGCTCCTGGAAGATAACATTCCCTTGGAGCCAAATGTTCCACTACCTCGGGGTCAGGTTATGTCCCACCGAGAGGCTTTTCATTGGCATGGGGTATTTGCTTCAAGTCAGAGAATCATTTGGATAGACATCAGAATCCTCAGTGATCGAGCACATGAAGATGTCAATGATGACCTGATAGACAACCAAGGCAGTTTTTTCTGAGGCTCCAAGAGCCGACTACCCACCGGCTGATCAGCAAACTTCTGATTTTGTAGTTCCCGATATCAACTCGTTAACTCGTTGATACCGAGAACTAGGGGACAAATATTGATGGTGATTTTCTGTAATAAGTATTTTGAACAGTACGGCAAAGGCAGAGATGAAACTTCTCCTTTTGAAAGGACGGATGTTCAGAAGGTATTGGTTACTCCTCGGCCAGGAATGGTGTTCGGACCTAGTTTCCTGGATCTGTCCGACCAGGGGACACAATGCAGTGTAGATTTCAGAGACCAACAAACTCAGAGCCGAGGCCGACCACAGTAGATCGGGTGCTCTGTTTGGTTTTATCTTACCTTCTGGAACAAGTTGATGAGCTCGGACAATTTGGGTCAGGACAGGAACAGTTTGTGTAGTTCGGCAGATCATCCTTCCGCCCTATGGAATACCGACGTGTGAACGGGGTAATTTGAACTCCTAAATTATGTATGTATCATCGCATTGGATCTTTCCAGGCTGACACCATTATTGTTGCGTGTGGCAGTGTGTCAATTAAGGTGATGTGACAAGCCGTCAGATGACAGGTTTGCTTTCGACGAAGACAGTTTTGGGGCAGAGAACCCGTTAATCAACCGGAAGTTCACGTGGGTGACGTCATGGAAGCAGGGGAATAGTGTTGTAACTCCTTGAGTATATAAAGGAGAGTTAGTTTCATTTGAAAGAGGATGGCGAAATGGATAGCAAATTTTATAACAAGAGAGTGAACATTATTTGTAAAAAAGTGAAACACAAACAGCTCGGTTTCCCTTTCGACCCGCCCCTAAACAGGTCGGTCGAGCTCGATTCGATAATAAAAACCAACCCCTCACTTTGTGCTCGTAGACGTAGGCTGGACTTGCTCTGCCGAACCACGTTAAATACTATTTGTTGATTTTTGTGTTATTCTTGCCTTTCGTTATGTTTGCATTTGGTCTCCCCATAACCAAACAAATTCAAGGTCGAATGAGAATTATCTCGGGAGGGTTATCTCGAAACTGCCCATGGGATGAAAATCATTTGTCAACAATTATGATTACTTAAATTAAACTAAGTCTATTCAGTTTATAAACAATTCCAGGACTAATTCGTTAGTGTCACGTTCGTATCTACGTTCGAACGAGACTGTCTAGTGTGTGCACATTCGTGTTGCGTTCGAGAACGCGTTCGAACGAAGTGTTCCAGAGAGTTCACGTTCGTGGAGCATTCGAAAACACGTTCGAACAGACTATTCCACAAAGTTTGAGTTCGTATTTCATTTAGGACGCGTTCGAACGTTTTAAGTCAGAGGGTTTGCGTTCGATTTGCGTTTGAAGATGCGTTCGAACATTCTTAGGCAGAAGGCTTGCGTTCGAGTTGCGTTTGAAGACACGTTCGAACGTTCTTACGAAATTTCATATTTTTACCTTCACGTTCATCGGGCGTTCGAACGCCCTACGTATTTTTCATGCACAGACTTTATTTTTCTAGAAAATTTTCTTATCTAAGCATGCGAATTACTATCTAACAACTCTAAATTAATAAGTTCTTAAGATTGTTGGTGGATTAGTGTCATTAAACGTAAACTAACATGCAAACATACAGATCAAAACCAGAAAATCAAAAGTAGATATACACAATCATGCAAACCCTAAAATTTTAAGAACCAGAAAAACTTGATTAAAAAACGTCCAAGTCGAGATGATTCTCTATCATTAAGAACTTATTAACCTTCGTCACTGTGCTCTATAGATGCGATATAGCTAACGTTCTCCCAGGATTCCTCGGATTCTTCTTGTTCAATGGGGCACTCCTTAACAAGTATTTGAACTTGAAATATGGTGGAACTCTCTCTTAGTAAACAAAGAAAATGTGACACACAAAATTCAGACTTGCTGAAGATATTGAGAATGAACATGGATCATTCCTTATAAAGGCATGAAATGGTGCCTTAAGGACACCATTTGAGTTGGGGTGCAACCCTTCAAAAGGTTGTACCTCTTCCATGTTTCTCAATTGGAGGACATGTCCCTATAGGGTATCATCTAAGGGACATGTCTCTCTTACATCTTAACCAAGCATATTTTAAGAATTTACAACATGTATCTCATTGGGGTCATGCCCCTGTTGTAAAAAGGCAACGCACTATACTTATATGTGCTGGAAAACTTATGAGGAATTGATGATGTATAGTGGTATGAAGTTTCGAATGTGTTGGTTTTTTGGCGTTTTGCTGATATGATTATATATGGAAGTTCATTCATTTTGTGGTGAGAACTTGTGTAACCTGCAATGTTTGATGTGAAATGTGAATATCTTTTGCTTGCTGAGTCATGAAGGGGTAAGTCATTTTTTCAGGAACGATTATGTAAAGGTAGAGTGAAAGGGAATAACAGGCTTTTAACTCTAAGTGGAGATCTTGTCAGCGACATAACTCGTCCAGTTTCACCCAATTTTTCAATATTTCAAGAAGGGAATAAAAGCCTCCATTAGAAACAGTTAAGGATCTGGAGCAGCTTTTTGGTTTATTATGGTGCTAATGATTTTGGTGGTTAGGATGTTAGAGATTGTGGTTATGTTTTCTTGTTTATCATCCACTTTTGGTGATAGGTATTTGTAAGGGGTATTTTGGATTTTTGTATTTTTCTTAGTTTTCAATAATATTGATTATGCATTTCCAACAAAAAAAATTAAATATCCTAGTTTGATAAAATGATGTCAAAATCTTAGTTTATTTTTGTCATGACCCCCTCCCTAGAGCGGGCCCAACTTTAGAAAGGGGTCCGCGAACCACTTCAGCTCGAGCACCTATATGTCATGCAACTGAACCAAAAGTTAACAAAGAAAAATAATATTTCGTAAAATGCAATCCAATAAATCCCAAATAAATGTTTACACCAAAAGTTTTTGAAAACATGAAAGTTGTCCTAAATATCCTATCTCAAAAACCAAAAGAAATGTCTGGACCAACCCGACTGACGGATGTGGTAAACGAGTCAAATCATGGTATTGATATTGCTACTGTTGTGCTGACGAACTACCTGGGATGTTTGGGAAATGGGGGGTGAGCTTAAAGAGCTCGGTAAGTAAAAACATTCATAACTAAACATGACCTCACCAACAAAATATATATATACATAATAATTAATATATGAAAATAAAAATTAATATTTAAAAGCTAACTCAGGCAAAACATAGTCATAACAACACATCTCAATTAAACAAGGTTTGCTATCTGAATTCGGTATAATAATGGACTGAAACCATTGGGAGAGTCAATCTCTTACTCCCAAGGTTTCCCACCGTATAATCCCGCATAAATGTGCAAAAGGGGGATTAAACCACGCTGTAGGACACAGAAACTGGACGACGTTGTTCCGGGCTCGCGGCCCGGTCGAGAGTACGGAGTAGCCCGCGGGGGACTAAACCGGAGAAATAAAATGGAGTCGCCACCCGGTGTGAACCGGGAAAAATGATTTAAGGCCGCACTCACCCCTCGCAAGGGAAGACCTCAAACCGTTGGGTTCGGAATGGTCCCTTACTTATGCCACTTGTAATGAACGGATTTGTGCAATAATTTAACCAAGTCTACACAACATACATGTCTGAGATTAACCTAGATCTAATTCACGTTCATAAAGGTAAACATACAATATCACACAACGAACATGTTACATTATCAAACATGAAAACTAAACAACAACCTAAACAAACATAGATAAAACTCCTATTGCGAAGTAAATAACTATAACATACATAGGGAAATAACATACTAACAACCTAATCATGCTTAAGGAATAAACAACATACTAGCAACCTAATCATGCTCAAATACAAGGTTTGGATGAAACGAAATACGTGTGTCTCTCAAGTGATACGTGGCATTGTATCCCGAGTGCAAACCGCAATACCGTCCATTCGGATTCGGCTACGGAATTTACGTCCGGGTTTCCATCCGATATACCACAAGAGAGAACACATATTCCGTTCACCCAGAAATCACATCATGCACCAATTCACAATAATAATGCGAAATAAAACAATAAAATAACTAAAAATAAAGGATAATAAATAAAAGGGTGCCCTCACGTCTTACCTTTTAAGTCGCTTTCCGAGAGTGCGTTCCACGGTGCCGGAAGGGATATCGTTTTGATGTTTTCACTGGTCCGTTGTTTCTACAATTTTCACAGGTTCACTGTTTTCTCTGTTTTCGATGGTCCGCTGTTTCCACTGTTTTTACTGTTTTTTCCATTTTCACTCGCGGTCTCCGCCCGCTGTTTTCTCCATTTTTTTATCCACTGTTTTGGGCTACTTTGTCCTCGGTTATGTGTGCATTCTAACAATTCATTTTCGGCAGTTATGGAGGTGTTAGGGTCACAGTTTCAGAGGGGCATCACTCGCTGTTTTGAGTGGGTTCTAGAAGGCTGTTGGGACAGTGTATGGTTGTGCAGTGGGCTGGTTTGGTGCACATGAGGGGGTTGTTTGAGGGTGATAGCTGATTACATGCATGGCTAGGGTTCTTGTGATGCCGAGAGGTTGGGGCTAGCTAGGGTTGTTAAGGTGAGTTTCACGTGAAGTGTGTAGGGGTTTTCTTGGCAGTGGAGGGTGCTTTGTTGATGACAGTTTGGTGAAGGTCAGTAGGTTATACGTGAGGGTCTCGGTTCTTCATGTGCATGGGCTCGGTTGATGATGATGCAGTGGGCTCTTCTCGGCAGTGTATGGAGGTGCTGGTTCTCGGCAATGAAGTGAGGGGTTGGTGAGCTGTGCAGTGGCTGGTTCTCGGCGGTGAATGGTGCAGTTTGTGGAGGGTTTACGTGAAGGTCAGTTGGTCCAGGGGCTGTTGATGATCATTTGTTTATAGAGGATCAAGAGTTGTTTCAAGTTGCTCCTCTCGACAGTGGGTTGTCTTTTAAGGCTTGGTTCTTGGTTAGGGTGGCGAGCTGATGGTGTTTATGGTGATGCCAAGAGCTGCTGTGTGCATTAAGGGTTGATGATGATCATGGCAAGTGAAGGTCAGGGCTGGTTCATGCGTTTGAGGCTCGGCAGTGAAGGGTGTTTGCTGTGCATGAAGGCAGTGGCTTGAGGAGCTCAGCTACATGAAGGTTCGATGATGATCAGCCCCTGCATGGATGGTGGTGTGCTCGGCAGGGCTAGGGTTGCGCATAGGGTGCTTCACGTGGCTCTTGGCAGTGAGGGGTTAGGGGATGAGGCCGAGAGGGTTGAGTGCAGTGAGGGTGATCCAGGAAGGAGAGATCCAGGTGTGGTTTTGTGCAAAGCCGAGAGGTGTCTTCAGGTTTTCAGCCGAATGAAGATGAATTTGATAGATGATCAAGGAATGATGGTCCCCTCATGAAGTGCAATGGTGATGGAGGGTTCATGGCCATGGATGATCTTAGCCGAGAGGATCCATTTTATAGATGATCAGTTT
This sequence comes from Zanthoxylum bungeanum, assembly GCA_019454045.1. Lineage (NCBI taxonomy): Eukaryota > Viridiplantae > Streptophyta > Magnoliopsida > Sapindales > Rutaceae > Zanthoxylum > Zanthoxylum bungeanum. The sequence continues at coordinate 5,983 of SKCR01015021.1, read as the reverse complement.
TGCTGTGCGTGGTGTGTTCCAAGCATGATTGAAGGGCAATCAAGGGGTACAAAACAAGAGCAAATTCGGTGGAGATAAGGATTTTGTTGACAAATGGAGATTCACGTGGGTGGGGAGCATTTGGTTTGGAAGGGCATGTTTGTTTGTTGAATAAAAAATAAAGGAAGGTGGCAGGGAGTTGTCTTTGGTGTTTGATTATTATTTGTGAAATATTTTGGAAAATGAAGGGTAGAAGGCATGTGAGGTGGGTACTTACGTGGGGTTTAAAAATGGTGGGGTTTGATTCGTTTATGGAGTGGGGGGAGTTGTTTCACGTGGGAGGCAAGGCTGGGAGAAAGAAATGGCTTTTTGTTGGAATGGGCGTGAAAGGAGGGAAATTATTGTGAACCGGGCCGAGGATAAATTTTAAAATTGAGACCGAACGAGCGAATCTGAAACTTGAACAAGCGAACCAAATCCAATAAAAATGTCAATTTTTGACCCTTCCCTTCCGACGACCGCTTTCCGCAACTTCCGCAACTAAAAAGTAGTGCCTCCATTCGAGGCTCATCATTGGGCTGATATGTAAAAATGCAATGCCTACACACGCGCCTCTGCTAATCTCGCATATTCGACCACTATTATACTAAATCCGACAACATAACAATAATCTCACACAACATCCAATATAACACATCTCATCACATTTCATTCATCAACTCATCTCAAAATCACATAATACTCAAATACTTCGATTCATAGTACAAACATACAATTATACCCAAAATTTGTATTCACAATTTATGTTCTCATGCTATCACTTACTCAATCAATTTTCCAAACATATATGTATAAATATATTTATACTATTGTATATAGACTCATATTTCAAACATCAAACATCAAATATTTTATGTTAAAAGAATCATTGTGCTTTGTACTTACCTCAATTCACGTAAAACTCTCTATATCTATATGTCCTCGTTAAAATCTGGAAAAATTATAAAATTACGATTAGGTCCCTATATTTAATAAATTATGATTTTACCCCTAAATTTTTTAAATTTATAATTTAACCCCAATACTCTCCAATATTATCAATTTAATCCCAAACTTCTCATTTATCACCTATTACTTACTAGAAATCAGAATTCATACATTTAGGTCCCTAAACATGCCAAATTACGAAGTCCAAAACTCTCAAAATCTTACAAATACACCCATAAAACTGTAAAATATAACGTACCGAGCTCCAACAACTTCAAAATTTCATAATGAGGTGATCAACGGACATAACACAAAACCAGTTAGTAGTTAGAGAGACGAACAAAAACGTAGAGAGAGAAAGTACAGCGGATAGAGAAAGAGTGGGCAGGAGAGAGTATGAGTATTTTTACTTTTTGAGCTCTTTAACCTCACCCCCCCCCCCCCCTCATTTCCCAAACATCTCATGTAGTTCGTCAGCGCCTCAGTAGCAGTATAAGTACCAGGATTTGACTCGTTTACCACAGTCGTCAGTCGGGTTGGTCCAGACATTTCTTTTGGTTTTTGAGATAGGATATTTAGAACAACTTTCATGTTTCCAGAAACTTTTGGTGTAAATATTTATTTGGGATTATTGGATTGCATTTTTGGAATATTAATTTTCTTTGTGAACTTTTGGTTCAGTTGCATGACATATAGGTGCTCGAGCTGAAGTGGTTCGCGGACCCCTTTCTAGGGTTGGGCCCGCTCTAGGGAGGGGGTTGTGATAAATTTCTTATCTTTTCATTCTATAAAATCATATTATTCAGAACTTTATTTGTTAGGAAAAAAAACATGATTTACTATTTTGAAACATGATTTTGAATAAGACTCACTTAATGAAAGTAAGAGGTCAAAAGTAATTCGGATTTTCCTATGTGAATACTTCAAAATCATTTATTTATATATTTAAAATAATAGTCCGATGTATGAGAAATTATCTCTCAAAATAGATAGGAAAAAATCCACACTTTGGAAGGGATAAAAGCTAAAAAGGTTTATATATAATCACTCAAAGAGTAGTTGGCAAGATATATTAATGATAGATGCACTCTCCAATCATTTTCATCCTTCCTTTGCCGTCACACTTTTCCTGATCAAGTTTTTCGCTGGAATGATTCATTCCGATTGTATCTTAAAAAATAATCATTGTTAAATCCTAAGTACCAATAACGGCAAGAGATGAATATATTTTAAGGAATATTATCTTGGTAGTTTCTTTCTCTTATGAATCTATTTGTTGAAATTTATACCTATTCGGTGTAATTTTATTATTTGTTTGTTACAATTTGTTTTTCATTTTACGATTGTTTTATTGTTGTATTAGTTCATAAAGTGTACTCATTTCGTTTGTTTTTGCCAACATTATTTTTGTTTACCTTTTCTGCTTCCTCATAATGCCATACAATATTATACGGTACATCAATCCCACTCTCATTCAATGTTGAAAAACTTTAATTATTCTAAGAATATATACTTTCAGGTTTCAAAAAGTTCATGATTTAAGTCTAATAAGCTTAATGTCGAGAACCCGAAACCTCGAAAATAATTAATTTGCTTTCCAAGTATTTTTTGCTACAGTAATTTTAACTCTTTGTATTGATAATACTAAATTAATAGAAGATAAATTAATTAAACCTATACTTGCTCTTGGATCCTCTTACCATGTAATTTACATCTCCCTCACGTATCATTGTGCATGCATAACTCTTCACATGTAATGTATCAAGATGAGTGATATATCTGTGAGAGTTTGTATAAAAATAGTAGGAGTAGTCCCACATCTAAAATGTAAATGGAAAATGAAAGGTTTATAAGTGTTTTCTAAACACTTATATTAAATTGGAAAAAGCAAGTGGGTTTGGGCTTATTGATGTGTGTGGTTGGTAGGCATGACATTAATATATTTAATATATATTAATTAATCAAAGATGGGCCTTGAGCCTTGGCTCTTATGATTAATTAAATGCTTTGTTTAATAAAACGTTTTAATTTTTTTATATTCATTTTTTAAATCTGAAGATGTGTGTCTGATCAACACGCCTCTTGCAGATTAACTGATATTCTAAAAAAAAACTTTTTGGTGGCAATTCCTATTATTTTATATAAATGGAATAAAAAGGCCAGAGGCGTATACACATGAAAAATAGATAAAATTTACCATATTCAAACAGTTATGATCTTGAGAAAATACTTAGTAAATTCGCCAGGGATCGAAACTTCGGTGCAGAAATTTCGGTCTTCAGATTGTTGAATCATGTTGGCAGACGCTCAACGCACTACAAGCACAAGAGTATGGGCGAATTTCTGCTATATGACATAGTATTATCTGCTAGCCTCAATCTATAAAATCAGTTTGCTGTTTTTTGCTTTTGTTTACTTTGCACTGTAAGTTTATGTTATTGATTTTTATTTCTTGCTTTGTAAGTTACTATTTTTGGTTTGTATTTCATTTGCAAGTTTCTGTTTCAATAATAATAATTGTATTCGTTGATTGTTCTCCAACAATCTATAGCAGAAGATTATAGAACAATCTGTGAATGCTGTGAAGCCTCATGTTGAGAAACCAGACAAGTTCAAATGACTTGATTTTAAAATATGGCAACAGAAAATGCTGTTTTATTTAACAACATTGAACCTTGCACATGTCGTCAAGGAAGAATGCCTAGTGGCAGAAGGAGATAATATTCCTGCAAAAAAACTCAAGGCAATTGATGCATGGAAACACAGTGAGTTTTTATGTAGGAATTATATTCTGAATAGCCTTGATGATTCTTTGTATGATGTATACAGATCTTATAAGACTGCCAAGGAACTATGGGAATCCCTGGAAAACAAATATAAGATTGAAGATGTTGGTTCAAATAAATTCATTGTTGGGAAATTTCTAAAGTACCAAATGGTGGATTCAAAGTTTATTGTCAACCAAGTCGAAGAATTACAGATTCTTATCCATGAACTTGCGGTAAAAGGCATGGTACTATCGGTACAGTTTGCTGTCAGATCTATGATAGAAAAATTACTTCAATCTTGGAAAGATTTCAAGATACATTTGAAGCATAAAAAGACTGACATGTCAATGGAAGATCTGGTTCTCAAACTGATGGTGCAAGAAGATCACCACAATAGTGAAGGGCTGAATATTTCAGAATTTGAAGCCAAAGTGAATGTCATTGAGAGTGGATGGGTGTCAAAGCCTAAGCCTCAAAACTAGAAGAATAAATGGAACGATAAAGGGAAAGATAAAAATCAGAAAGTTCTTGTTGCAAAAGGAAGAATTTCAAGGGAATTAAAGGTGCTTGTTGGGTGTGTGGAAAATTTGGACACCGAGCACTAGACTTCCGCCACAAGAAAGGAAATTCGGGTCCAAATGATAATAACAACTACAAACAAGCAAATATTGTTGAAGACTAATTTGTTGGTGTTATCATTTCTAAAGTCAATTTATTGACTGATAGTAAAGATTGATGGATGGATATTGGTACAACGAGACATATTTGTGGAAATAGAAATATGTTTCTCACCTATACTCCTAACAATGGCGATGAAAAGTTATATATGGGCAATGCAACTGCTGCAACTGTTGCTGGAAAAGGGAAAGTGGTTATGAAATTCACTTCCAGGAAAGAACTTGCTCTTATAGATGTACTACATGTCCCTGAAATTACTAAGAATCTTATTTCTGGTTCTGTTTTAAGCAAGAATGGTTTTAAACTTGTATTTAAATCTGACAAATTTGTTCTCACTAAGGGGGAAACATTTGTAGGAAATGGCTACCCCTCTGAAAAGCTCTTCTAACTCAATGTAATTGTTGATGCTACTATTAATAAAATAAATAAGACTTCTGTTTACTTGCTTGAATCTTCTGAATTATGGCATGCTAGACTAAGTCACATAAACTTTAAATGTATTCATAGAATGGTCAATTTTGGTTTGCTTTTGTTTACTTTGCACTGTAAGTTTATGTTGTTGATTTTTATTTCTTGCTTTTTGTAAGTTACTGTTTTTGGTTTGTATTTCATTTGTAAGTTTCTGTTTCAATAATAATAATTGTATTCATTGATTGTTCTCCAACAGTATCAACTCCTTCCCCCTTAAAGAATTTCAACTAAAATGGTTTTGTTGTTGTGGACTCCTGACATAATATCTAATTTCATATAGTTTTGTTGCATGAATTTCCATACTCTTTAAAGGAGTATTAGATTAAAATTAATTCTTAAAATTATTTTCGTAATCTTGAACTTGTTAAATTAGTTCGTGTACATGTACGATTGTGTTTTAGAATAAAGTTGTTAAATTCAGTTCAAATTTAGTACAATGTATCTTTTATATAAATTAAATGTATGTATTCATTTTTTATTTTGGTTTTCACCCCGAGAAATGTCTAAATACCGAACAGTGATAGAATATGTATTGTACTTAGTCAAAAATGAATGATAAAGGCTCAAGAGCCCGGAGAGACGGAAATGATTTGACAGAGGGACCTGACTATATATTTCATAGGGGTTTCTCCCAAAGGCAGAACTTGTTGATGAAGAAGCAAGTTGGGATACCGACTCAACCACCCAGAGGATGTTGCTTTGGGATTTTCTAAGAGTTTGTTGAAACCCGACCCGATGAGTCTTTATCAATGAAACAAAACCTAGTTGAGAGAGCTAAATGAAAATTTTTATAGTATCATCTACCTCGGTGTTCCAACCCAAGGAACGAAAATGGGATCACTGACCGATCTGTGTTGAAGTCATATGATATATGCCCTAGATGAGAGGATAAGCTTCTAGAATGCTAATGCTGACTGTGAGAAAAGTAACAGTTCTCATTAGAAGTAGCCTCTGATAGCCGCCATAGGCCGATACAGTGGCAGAGCAGAGCTACCAAAGGCCGATGCAATGACACTGAAATGGGTGGATCTGATTGGCCCATTTGAGGGTAGTTGAGGAAATGTGTGACATTAATGATGACAAAGTGACATGGGATGACG
>SKCR01015020.1:0-88718 GCA_019454045.1 Zanthoxylum bungeanum | reverse complement strand
CACAAATTGAGATGTTCGTGGTTGCTACAGTAATTTCGAGAATAGCCTAGATCTTGGTGATGTGGCACAATCCTAGCCACCCAATTTATTACAAAAATCATCCATTTTGCCTATAAATAGGAGACTATTCATTCATCTCCCTCAAAAAGCCAAAAACATGAATTGCTTAAGGAACTCTTGCTCAAATTTCTTCATTTTCTAATGTCATTTTTGAAGATAGATATGATGATCTCAAGCTTCATTTCTAGCATGGTAAGCTTCATTTCTCTTTTTTATCTCTCAATTTTCAATTTTGGACAAAGAAGATAAAGCCCAAAATTTGCACCTTTCATACCTTAGAGGTTGGATTTATTTAATTGACATTTGATAGTATTGTTAGTGTATATTTTGGAGGATATCATGATAGTTCTAGCATGTAATAAGCTTTGATGTGTATGAATGTGTTGGGGGATTATACTTGGTGATATAATGATATTAGATAATGTATGTGGTTGAGTTGTAGATATAAGATGAGTTTTGATCAATATTTAAGTTTAGGGAAGTACTTAATTGAAGGTGTTAGTGTGATGGTTGGAATGGTTTGGGGCAGTGACGATGGAGAACTGGTTCTGGCCTTGAAATCGGGCTAGCGTCGCGATGCTCACGGACTAGTGTCGCAATGCTGAGCATATGAATACCCTCTGCCACTGGTCAGTCGTGTGGAAGACTCAGGTCGGTCGTGTGAAAGACTCGGGTTAGGGGTGTGAAAGACTCGGGTCAGTCATATGGAGGACTTGGGTCAATGCGTAAGAGAGACACATTGAACATGAAGATACCCTCTACCTCGGGTCGGTAGTGTGTTTACCTCAGGTCGGTTGTGTGTAGACTCAGGTCGGTCGTGTGGAAGCTTCGGGATTGATTATGTGAGTGTCGTGATGCACCACTCCCAGAGTCACGCGCAGAGCAAGAAGAAGCTCTTTGCCTGAGTCTGCTTGTATGGACGTCACGACGCTCTCGACCCAACATCGCGAAGCATAACAGAAACAGTCTCGAAATCAGACTTAGCCATTTCAATTTCATCTGTCCAAGTATCCACTCTTCGAAAGTGTGGATATGCGAGTCTTATTATTGTGTCCTAGACAACAATGCCACAGATAAGTTTCATCTGTTTTACTCATTTTGAGCCTTTTATTTGTCATATTATATGTTTGAGATTCATTTATATTCAAAATATAAAGACCATTATTAGCATAAGTTGTACATATCTCAAAATCATATTTATAAACAAAACACCCAGTCGTCTTCTCTTGGTTCATCATATTGTAGTTCATGATGAACCCGCCCCAGCAGTCAGGCAGAGGCTGTAAGAACAAATATATGGAAGTCTCAGCCTTAAAGGTTATGTCCAGCTGACCTAGATGTTCGATGTCAGTAATCATCTGCGACACATAGTGCTCGACAGATATACCCTCTGACATGCGAGAGCGAAAGAGCTTCTTCTGCAATTCATACTTCTGAGATCTAAGGTTAGATCTATGAAGGTTCTTCAATTTCAACATCATGTTGTAGGGATCCAATCCCTTGTTTTGACGATGAAATTGAGGGGTCATTGCGGCAAGCATGACGGACTGAGTAGTTGAGTTGTCATCATTGTGAGTCTTCCAAAGCTCGTGATCAACAACCCGCTCATGTCCAGGCTCGGGCCCGAGAGGTCTGTCTATTACATAGAGCAACTTCTCAACTCCCAGGATAATCCTGAGATTCATCTCCCAGTCTTGAAAATTGGAGCCGTTAAAGACATTATCACCCATGACGATGTCTCTGACGCTAATCTTTCCAGTCATCTTGATTGCAATAGTTTAACTATTCAATCAACGATATCAGGTACAGTCAAATGTAATGATTACTATAGTCCAACTATATAATCAACTACAAATGAAGTTATGGTACAGTCCAACTGTTCAAAGAAAATAATAAAATATTAGTCCAACTAATATAAATATATAACGACAAAAATAATTTAAAAGCGCGTATTTGGCAAGTATTAAACGAAATTGCAAATTTAATACTGGCCTCCCACTATTTTTCGGCGAGCCTCTAACCCTCTGTTGAGTACTCGGGAAACCCAGTTTCCTAGTGGGCTAGGATCCCGTTAAATAACACATAACATTGACTTTGGCCAACAAGTTGTATGAAACTTAACTAGGTAGATCTCTAAGATCAATTGGATCCCATCCAATTCCTAGATCCGGTAGGTGGACCTCCAAGTACAAATTTGTATCCAATATATATTTCCTAACCTTTTCCTCTGAATCAACTAAGCCTTGGCTTTGGCTCAACAAGTTTAATGATTCCAGTTAAGCGCGACCCATTGACAGTGGGAAAGCTTCGTAATCCACGTCGATGTACAGAAGTGACCTTGACTTTGGCCAACAAGTCACAACTGCCCAAGACATGCGATATATAACAAAGCCTTCGTGGTTCAAACACATCCGCGATGGACAATGATCTTGACTTTGGCCAACAAATCAAAGCCAATCTTGGATCTTGAGAGAGAACCACTCAATGGAAGGAAAATGCTTAATGTTAAAGTGAGGGTTTTTCGCGTAAATTGGCATCCAATTTATTATCTTTGATTAGGTCTCATCATACACCCTTAAGCATGCATTCTAAAAGCATAATAAGGCGCGAATAAATTAATAACGATATGCGGATGGATATATAACAAACTTTGTTCCTAGAACAAATCTCTACATTTCCTCTCTCCCGCTAGCATTATTCATACTTCTACCCAATTACATAAAACATTAAAGTAACCTCATTTACATTGAGGGAAATTGGTGAGAAGAGAAATACAAAGAGTAAGGAGATAATAGGCTGGACACGCAGGTCCAATTTAATAAATTCTAAACTTATTACAACAATTTCCAAAATTACCCTCACCCTTTAATATCCATCTGATATACATTATTCATACAAATACATCCAAGTATTCACAAAAAGCATGTTATTCAATCAATCTAATCCAATTAATTAATCTTTGAATTAATGACCATCCAATGTTCATACAACGATTTGATTTACGCGAGTCCAACTCGTTTAAGAATAAATACTCAAAGTACGTATTCTTGAATAATATCGAACTACAATTTTAAATCTAATTTAATTTGTATCCAATACTAATTCGTATTTAATTCCAAATTAAATAATTACACTTAAATCTAATCTAAATGGGTCTCAAAGGCCCAATTAGTATCCAATACTATTTTAATTAAAGTCCAATGGGCTTTCAATTAATTCTTAAGGCATAGGCTTTGGCCAATATGGATCCAATCCAAGATGCCAAGGCCCAATAAGGAATCACCATTTTGCCAAATATCAATTTAGGCCCATTAGGCTCAATTAAATTATTAAAGGCCCAAAAATTATATTTGGACTTTATGGAAATGGTTTTAGGCCCAATTTGGATCCAATCCAATTGTCCAAAACCATGTTTGGCCCAACCAAGCCCATTAAGCCCAATTACAACAAATTTAGCTCAATCCAATTTAAAGACTAATATTGTTAACATAATATTCCAAATATCATATTAATTTTAATTAAAGTATAATTAGTACAATTAATCAATTAATCTAAAATTTCCAAAATACTAATTAATTAAACTAATCATACTTTACATTTCAATTCATGTCCAACATAAATTGAAGCAAAACAATTCATTCTATCATGCTTAGGCTCACGGCATTGACAAGAAATTATCAAGCAATTTGATTTCAATCCAATTAAATCAACATCTAACATACATTTCATGCCAACAACACATCCAATTGTCTAATTTTCAAAAAATCACCATGAGCATATATTAGGGTAGATTCGGCCAAGGTAATAAATTTGGGGAAAATTAATCTAATTAATTTTACACAAAATCAATCATGCATAACTCCAAGTTATCATCTTATAACCATAACCAAACAACCAATTTAGGTATTTGAAAGCTCAAAGCATAAAATCCCCAAATCTAGTATATAAACCATAAACTCAAATCATGCTTAGAAAAGGCTCTAATACCATTGTTAGTTTCCTAGACATGCCCAAGGTCTCTAAGTTATGATATTGTGTGTGAATGATCAAGAGAGTTGTGGAAAAACTTACATTGATCGGATGTAGTTTTCAAAAATTTGTATGTTTGTTGGAAGCTCCAAGCCTCCAATTAGTGAATCCAACCCAAGGGTGAGTTTCCCTATCACCTTCTAAGACTCCTTTAAAGTGCTAGCTTAATGAAATTTTGCAACAAAACTTCAATGGAGAAGGAAGAAGCTCACGACAATTAGCAAAGGAAGAAGAAAGAGTTTGTTGTGAATAGTAACTTATCTTACTTCCAAAGTTGACTTGCTTTAATTTATGCAAAGGTTGTGTGTTGGATTTGGTTTGAGTGTCTTATAAGTAAAGCCAAGCCTTACTTGCCAACAAATCAAATCCATAATTCAAGCCTAACCACTTCCATCACATGTCCAACAAGTTGATGTAAGTGAAGTGGGTCCCACCACTTTTAAATTCCAAATTTAAGTCGGCAAACTCAACACGCAACTTCGCTCGGGCCCGGGTTCGTTTAATTCCAAACTAAACGAATTTTCCATCGTGACGTAATTAAATCCAATTTAATTAAATAATAATGCCTAGCAAAATTATTACGAAAGTCGCTTACGAATTAATTCCAAATTAATTCGTTCGCCCGAATTAAAATCCAATTTTAATTCCGCTTTGAAATCCGATTTCATTTAATATATCCAATATATTATTTAATCGGTTAATTCCAAAATAATCGCATTCTCTCTTCTATTCGAATTTTATCCCAGATAAATTCTTGCCGTAATTAATCCCATATTAATTTTCTCTCTCTCATAATTAATCATAGATTAATTTTGTTCGAGTCAAGTGTCATCGGTGAATCTTTGGGAAGCGACCCAAGAGATCCCTGGATATGTTGGCAGTAAATACGGTTGTCGGACTATCCGACACGTGCATACCACGTACCACATTCTCACCGATTTACAAGACATGGTTGGCTTCTAGCAAAGCACCGAGCCTACCCAATTCTCCAGAAATATTCAACGAAGAATATATAATCTATATCAGGCATAGTATACTATGTATTGCGTATTACGATCCAGTATCAAATGTCACATGTTAGCCCTGGGGCTGGAATTGTGTCTGTCACGTACGAAACATATATCAGATCACTAGCAACTAGTCTCTTTAATTGAATAATCATGACCTAGTCATATTATCCCGATAGCTGCAGTATATAAGAGTACTAGTTATGTATCCCTGCGTGATCATCTTCTCCATATGACTGAAGTGATACTTCCATCTTGACATCACACCCAATACACTACGATTCTCAGTAAACCCAGAAGAGGCGTACACAGAACCTGTTAAAGCCTCGGACGACCAAAACCAAAGCGTACTGATTGTCGCAAATATTAGCGATGCAAGTCTCAGGTTAAGACCACATACACCTACCCTGATGCGGATTCCCATAGACACATAGTCATACTACCAATGGGATTCTGAGGGGTCTATCCAGAGCGAAGCTGTTCCCGGTCCAACGGCTAACAGAACCTCATATCACACTTGCATAAGTATCATATACTTAAATATATGAGAACTATGTCGTTAAGCTTCCATAACGCGCACAAGTGTAATACTAGTCTATTCCGCATTATCGATGTCCAGTCTCGATAATACTACGACTATGGATATTTAATGATTAAACCGTTCGTGGATTAATAATGTCTCATATCTTATTAATCTGGAACTAACCATAAGGACTTTTATCATTTATATATATTCAAGTAATCCAATTACAAAATGATAAAATAGCAATTTTCTTTGTCACATAGTTAATTTGTACAAAAATCACAATGTCTTTTACAAATAGTGATGCTATGGGTCATAATTGTCCAACAATAAATTGATTGATACCTTATTTTATATGTGTATGAAAGAAGGATAAAAAGTACAAGAGAATTTACTTATTTGATTATTTAGAAAGAATGAAAATAATTATTAACTTGGATAAGAATTTTTCTTTTAAGTTTTTACTTAAATTATTAGGTACTAGTAATAAGCTGGTTAGGGGTGTGATGAACATTTAAAAGTGTATAATTAATAAAAAGAAACTAATTATTTTACACTTATAATTTTATTAATCCTCTTAATTTAGCACATTTGTTAAATAATAATTATATTTATATTTTATTGTGATTTTTATTTATTGTGTAGGTAAAATGCTGCTTCGGAAGCTCAACAGAAAAAATGGATATATGATCTGAATTCCAAGACTGAGAAAACCCAAAAAGAGTGTGACAGCTAAATTCAAATCGGACTTGTAGAAGACTCACCGTCTTTAGATTGTCGATAAAATAAGTTTATGATGTATTTACTCACACATGTATTTTATTATTATTATTTTATATTTATATAATATTTTAGAGGACCCACCGACATTATATATATAATAAGAAATGACAACCCACGTCAAAGAAAAAATTGTCATTTTGAAATTGCAAGCACAACTTGCAATTTGAAAAGAGGTGTCGAACACATTTATAAATAGAGGTGCTCAGTGCCTCTTCTCAACAACTTCCTTCACGTTTTCTCTCCGAATATTTGTGAAGGGATTCAGCTCTTGTGTGTATTATTTTTTTAACTTTGTTGTAATTTCTTTTTTCTTTCAATAATAAAATTATGAGTGTTTTTATTCAAATCATGAGTAGCTAATTTCATCCTGCTGGGATAAATGGTGAAGCTTTTAATATTAAAATATAGATTAATCTTATGTATATTATAATACATAAATTATAATCTAAATCTAGATTAATTATTGACAAACTTTGTTACGGCCTATATGGCTGGTTTTATTTATTTGGCATAATTGAGTACCTAATTTGACTTGTTATAGATAAATACTATCACCGCATTTATGGCTGGTTTTTTTTGTTCTTTGGCATAATTAGTTTCTGAAATAAATTAACCGGTAATATTGACAATTTATATATTATAAAAAGTAAGATTTCTAAATTTGAAATATTAAAAGTAGATTCCTTAGCCCCATCATTTTATTTAATTTTTTGCAGGCTAATTTAAAATTTTCAATCACTTCAAACAATTCACTCTTTTTATTTTTTCTCGAATTATTATTTTATTTTACTAAATAAATTCCTTGTGGATTAACCTCAAACTTATTGGGTTATTTTATTACTTCGACATTCTTATAATTGAAAGTAAAAGAAGCATTTTGTGAGTGTGTCAATTGTTTGTTTAGAGATTGGATTAAAGTATGTAATTGAATTAATTTTGGTTAATTTTGGTTAATTTGGTTAATTGACAAAATTAGGGTTTATGCCTAAATCAAAATTGGAGTTTTTCATATATTGGATGTATTTTGATGTATATTAGATGTACAAATCATTTTGGTGAAATCACCTACCCTTGTAATTGACAAATTAGGACTACAATAATCAAAATGTAAAAGTTTGACAATTTGTGGGGTTCTCGGCAATTTGGAGATTTATGTGTAAAATTTGATTTTTCAATTTTAGGTAATTAGAATAAATTAGTTTATTTTAATCATCCAAAAAAAAAAACAAAATCAGAAAAAATTGATTTTTCGCGTTCCGCTGCGCTACCCGATTAAACCACAAATAACCATAACAGAAAATTGTATTACTAATTGGAAAAATAAATCTTATCTACCCAATAAAATATAAAAAAATAATTGTTCCAACTTCCTGTACTAAATTAGTTGTTAATTAGTTGATAATGACTTCACAGAAAAATTTGTTTCACTTCCTAGTGGCTTGTACCGATCATAACAAAAATGATATATATAAATAAACTCTTACTTAAAGTTATAGTTGTAGCTACAGGGAGAGGGATGTGAAAACTTTAAGTAAGAGTTTATGTATGTATATCACTTCTCCCGATCATAATATCATAATTCCACACTTGGTTGTATTTGGCAGTACTCAGTTCAAGCTTCAGAACTGAGCAGAAAATAACATTAAAATTCACAACTAGAATGAGAACAAAGTCTATTTCTACAGCTTATAAAACCAAAATTATTTAAAAAAGAGAAGGCATATAATAATATGAGTCTCAATTGAGAATGCTGGCATGAAAGGTCAAATTTTATGCAAAATTCTGAAGCCAAGGACTAAGCTGAGACCAAATGGGATCCTGGCTCCAATCCATATTCATTTTAGGAACTTGAAGCTCTGGCAAATTTATTTTCCCTTGTGGCACTTGCAAATGTGTAGCAGCTGCCGCTTTTTTCTCCTCTGTATAATTATCTTGTACCATTGACACTTCTCGTTCTTCTTTCTTGAGCATCACATGGGGTAGTAGATTCATTGGAGCCATTAATTCATCCGGTTGGCCGGAAAAAGAGCCCGTATCGAATGGCGGTGATTGTGGAGAAGGTGATGTGAAACTTGCCTTCATTTCTTCCTCCATTGCAGCCCTTTGCTCCAGGACCTTCAGAGAAGTTGCCTTTCTGTATATCTTGCAAAGTACAATATCCTGCATGCAAAATTCCTGATGTGAGCGGAATCCTGAGAGATTTTACTTTTTTTTTTTTTTATTTATTTATTAATGATCTCTATGATGAGCGAAGCATTAGAGAAACATTTGCTTCCCAATTAGGTTGGCACACAAGAGATTGTCAAAATCATGCGCTTAACAGCCCTTATCGAGAGTGCTTTATAAGAACAAAGAAATGACAAGTTTATAAATAAACAGAAAGTATCAATCTCCTTTAATAAATCCAATGGGAAAACCTGAAGAATGAAAGAGTGCAGTCCATTTAGGAAAACCTAAGAAATTTTATTAGTTGAACCAACTAAAGCAAAATGAAAAAAACTTTGTACCTTGGGCAAGGGACAACAATCAGGAAGGCGATATTCGTTCATAACCCAGTCAGTTTTGTGACCTTTTGGAGCTCTTCCTTCATAAAAAACAAGAGTTTTTCTCAGGCCGATTATACGTTTCGGCTCCGATAAACTCACAACTTTTCTATCAGAACCTGTAGCTTTCCAGAACCCATGTTCAGTGGTCCTGTTTGGCCGTCCTCCACTTCCATGCTTCCTGTCTCTAGGCACAAAAAAGTACCACTCCCTCTCTCCAATCTTTGACAATCCTGGAAAACACAAAACCAAGTAAAAATTTACTCAAATTGCTTGTATATAATGTAACCAAGTGAAAAATTTTCAGAACAGTAACAGTATATTTATACCAGGCAACTCCCAGGGATCATGGTGATAAATGTTGAGGAATCCAATGATATCGAAATGTAATTTCTTGCCAAAAACAATGTTCTTGAGGTAGAAATTGAGAAGTTCATCTTCTGTAGGAAAACCTGAACCCTGGAAGCTGAAGTTCTGGTGTCATTTCAGTTACTAGAGAGTTCAAATCTCTCTTCTTTTTTTTTTCCCCTGAAACTAGAAGTGAAAGTGTATGCGAATGTTGTTGCATGTAAACACATTGAAAGGAAATTTATAAGTTTATAAATTAATACTTTAAAGACACAAGAGAAGAGACCAGGTCATTAAATAGTGGGAACTAAGAAAATGAAGTCTAGGAAATTTGGAACTATGTGAGGGCTTGGAAATTGGTGGAATCCACACGTTAATAAGCTTATTGAAGTCTCCAGTGACTAAACTGATTGTGTCTTTTGATGTGCACAAGACACGGTATCATTAGATTTTGGACTTTTACTTGGAAATTCTAGGCCATATGGGATTTTTTTTTTCAAGTTTATTTATGCCTCGTAATTTGATCAAATTTCTGATTAATCAAGTACGTACTAGGATACTTTAAAAAAGAAAAAGAAAAAAGGTATTGATATATACCGTATCTTTTGAGTTCGAATATCTTATAATATGGATTTTTCAATTGTCGAACACATAAATTTATATTTTAGCGAGAAAGCTGCATGTAATTGATATTCTCGTTAGCCTTATAATAAATTTATTGAGTTTGTGAACCGTGTTTGGAACATGAAACAAAAGAAAACAATCAGGGATAACCGGGATTGTCATCAATGAAAACCCTATAATGCTCAAGTCAGCAAATGTATATAATACAATATTGATAACAATGGGAAGAAAATTAGGAATGAATTCAAAAATCAATATTCAGAGAGACGAAAAACTCAAGCGAGTTTCTCTAAGTACCTTTGTTTTTTTTTTTTCCTATTTCCTCTCTTTTTATAATACTTTTGTTGACTGGTGATTTTCGTCCCAAGGGCAGTTTCGAGATTACTTTCCCGAGACAATCCTCCTTCAACTTTCAATTTGTTTGGTTATGGGAGACCAAAAGCAAATGTAGCAAAAGGCAAAATGAACACAAAATCGGAAAAGAGAGTTTAACGTAGTTTGGCGGAGCAATTCCAGCCTACGTCCACGGGCACAAAGTGGGGTGTTGCTTTTATTACTAAGTCGATCTCGGCCGACCTATTTTCAAGGAAGGTCTAAGGAAACCGAGTTGGTTGTTCTTCTGAGTTTTTAAAAGTAGTGCTCTTTTCGTTTACAAATTTGGCTATCCCTACAAATGAAACTAACTTTCCTTTATATGCTAGGAGAATTACAAAACTATTCACATGCTTCCATGACGTCACCCACGAGAATCTCTGGCTGACTGATGGGCTCTCTGCCCCAGACTGTCTTCGCCGAAAGCAAATATGCCACCTGATTGCTTGTCACATCAACCTTTTTTCTCCACTGCCACACGCAATGTAATGAAGCCAGCCTGTAAAGAGCTCCCAAACAGTGGTGTATGTTAGAGGAAAAAGTCCAAACTACCCCAGTCACACGTCGATCTTCAAGAGATCAGCCAGAAGATCTACCGAACTACCCAAACAACTCCCGACCTGTCCAATGTATCTAAACTCATCATCTCGATCCAGGAAGAAAGATAGAGCTGAAACGAGCTAACGAGGCTATAGTGGTCGGTCTCGGCTCTGAAGTAGTCGGTCTCTGATATTCACATCACATTATGTCCTCTGGTCGGCAAGATTTGGAAACCATGTCCAGACCCTCTCACTGGCCAAGGACTGTCCAATACCTCTGAACATTTGATCCTCCAAAAAAGGGAAATTCCCTCTCTGTCTTTGCTGAACTGTTCAAATACCTTAGTCACAAAAATCATCATCAACATTTGTCCCCTAGTTCTCGATTCCAACGATTGTACGAGTTGGTACCGGGAACTACAAAATCAAAAGTGTGATATCATCCAGTAGGTGGTCGACTCCAGGAATCATATAAAAAACTACATCGGCCTTCAATTAGGTCGTCCTCGGTCATCTTCACGTGCTCGGTCACCGAGAATTCTGATGTCTCTTCAAATGACTCTCCATCTTGAAGCAAATACCCCTTTTACCCTTTTGGTAACCGTCCCTCGAGAACCGCAAACTATCAAATATTCTTAAATGCCCATCAAGTCATCTCTAGGGTTTAACCCGAGTGTGACACTTGTCAAACATCTGTGGTCTTCCCGCCAAAAATCCAAATCAATCGACCATTCACGGGGTAACCAAAGAGCTTTCAATCTCAACCGTTCATCATAATCTGAGCATATGGAGCCTGAACACGACACACGGCGCACATTCGACGCCTCTCTCTGATCCAATGGCCCAAAAAATGCCTCGAGCTGACTATAAAAATGAGAAACAATGCTTCTTTCTCTCTTTTATGAAAATTTGAACTCTCAAAGTGCAAGAGCTTCCTCATTCCTGAGACCAGCAATCTTCAAGCCCGACCAGATCAACCGCCAACACATCTACTCAAATCAAGTAAGTTTATGCTAGACCTTCTTTTTTATTATTGAAATCCACCATAGTTGTTTGTTGCTTGTGAATGCTTGTTTACTTGTTGTTGTCTGTTCTACATTTCTTCTAGCATGTTTATTTCCTTGTTATATGTTGCAAAGTATGTTTCGGGCTGGTCGTGTAGGATGCACGTGTTTCTTGGTTGAAGGATGGTTGTGGGGTAGGATGTACGTGTTTTGGTTTTCTATGTTTTGTGTTTGGTTTGGTACTTTAGAAAAATACTTGCTGTTTGTGGCCATTGCTAGGACATTTAGAGACCTTAGGCATAGGTTCCCGGAAGCTATGGTAGATTTTGAGTCCCCGGGGCTCCAAAATTGTCCACTAACTGACCTCATCGCATACTACGATTGCGAGGAATGTCTGACGTCGAATCCTCCTCAGCCAAACCTCCAAACCCTCAACCTCCTCATACTGAAGAATCCTCCTCCAGCTCGAGAACATCCAGCTTAGAGGAGTTAGATACCACGCCAACCCCTTCTCAAGAAGCGAACGATACCTATCACCACATAATTCCATGTAAAGACCCTGAGCCGGGCGAACTGAACTGGTCCTCCTTGGACATGAACCGCCCCTTCACCATCACAGAAGATTCCTTGGGTGTACTCCGCCAACAGTACGAAATCCCAATTGATATAGCTCTTGAGGTCCTAGGTACAGTTGAGCGCGTGAGCCAGCCTGACTCCGGCTCGGTGGCCATTCTCCCTTTCTTCTTTGAGTGCGGTTTTCGGCTGCCCCTACAACCATATTTTACGATGATGCTGGCCCAGATGGAGATTGCCCATTGCTAGTTGAACTTGAATAGTTGGAGGATATTGGCCGGCCTATATGTAATATGGCACCGGGGAGGCCTCAGAGAGCCGACCTTCGAAGAGCTAAAAAGGCTGTACAAGCTGATGGCCAACCCGAAATCTCATCACGGTTGGTACTACCTTTCTTCATATGCCGACGTTCCTGCCCTCATCACTGAGCTCCCCCAAACCAGTAAAAATTCAAGGACCTTTGGTTCTGGGCTACGGGCGATTGGAGACAATCTCGGTCAACGATTTCAGATGAGATAGAGGTCTCAGATGTCTTCTCAGTCGGAGGTGAGAAACCGAGCCCTCTACTTCTTTTCTTAATTCTCATCAATTAATACTAACTCATCAAACCTTCTCAGCCTGCTGGAGAGATCCTCCCAAAGTCAGCCACGAGGTCCGAACTAGGATCAAGAAAGCTCGAAACTTCGCTGGCCATTGGAGGAAAATAGTCAATGATATGGCCTTTGTGGAGTTGGGCCTCATTCAGAGCGCACCCCCACAGACCATAGGGCGGCTAGGTAGCTTTATCTGACCTTCTGACCGATCCCTTGTGCTTAACTCAAAACCGTATGAAGTTATCTGAATCTAGAAACTGACCATGCTTTATGACTTATATTCTGCAGGAATGTGAAAACCAGCCAAATTCATTGAGCAACTCCAAGGTCTGACCAAGAGGTCTGGGCTGGGCGAAGCTGGGAGCTCTCTCAGAAACGGACGGCTGCTCTGATCCCCGTGGAAACCAAAGGGAAAACAAAACTGACTGCTCGGCCGGTGGCACAGCCCACATATTCTCCAACAAGGGTGGCACCAAGTATAATGATCCGACCCTCATCTGGCTCCTCCAGGCCTACGAGAAACGTCATCGTCTGCCCGGAGATGAGGTGGTCAAACTCCAAGAGGAGGATGAGGATGAGCAGCCATTGATCATGAGGTCCACTGCTCATAGGGAGAGGCGAACTGCTGAGGCTCTTCCCAAAACCAGGAAGGGGTGGTTATGCTGGGTGTGCAGAGGCTCCAAAACCAAATTACTGAGCGGGAGGCCGAGCTGGCGAAGAAGAATGAGGACCTGAGGCAGGCCATGGCCGAGCTGGCCGGAGAAAAGAGAGAAAACCAAGTTATCCATCTGCAACGCCTCTTCCATAGCCAAGAAGAATATGAAGGATGCCAATGAGAGGGCTAAATGTCTGATTTCGGAGGCTGCAAGTGCGGATTCTAAACTCAAAGCGGTGACCAAAGAGATGGATCAGGCTCGGTAGGAGCTGAAGAAGAGAGAGGCTGAACTGGAGGATGAGCTGGAGAAAGCCAGGCTTGTGGGGGTCAGCGAATGTGCTCAAATCATTCCGATGGTGATTCCCGGGATTGACATGAGACCAATCCATGTTGCCATTCGTTTCTGCAGAGAGGGAGCTCTCAGAGGAGGAGGCTCGCGAATTACTTGCCCTCCCCTTGGAGGATATCCAGGATCCCGAGCCTCTTTCTGCCATGCCCATGTCCCCGGTCCCCGAGGAGACGGAACCTGAGGCTTATGCCCATGAAGTGCCTGAAGCAGTTGTTGAAGCCCCTCATGCCTCCCAAGCCGAAGCCGAGGTCCCTCCCATCGAGCTTGCATCTAAAATTTTGCCACCCGGCTCGACCAAGATGATACAGCTGCCCCTATTCGGGCTGACCAATGAGGGTGACCCAAATGGGGCCTTATGTACCAAATAAATACACTTTCCTTTTTTTTGTAATAACAATCTACAATTTCTTCTTTGCCACTTATTTTTGAATGTTTTACTTCCTATCTTCAATACTTAGTTTAATTTCTACTTTCAATTTACTATCTTGCTCTTCTGAGTCTGAATGTGAGAATAAATTTTGACCCCGATCAATTCGAATCTAGCCACGAGAGGAATGCTCTATCCCTGAGCCGATCATGTGTACTCGGTGGGACATAACCCGACCCCAAGCTGAAGAAACACTTGGCTCTGGGGGAATGTTACCTCCCCAGACCAACAAAGATCCGGCCATGGGGGAATGCTCTGTCTCTATGCCGATCATATGTACTCGGTGGGACGTAACCCGATCCCGAGCTTCAAGTGCTATGAGGGCAGAAACCTCCCCATGCCATGCTTCTCCTGATCCGAGGCGGTTAGGCAGATACCCCATGGGGGAAGAAGACTCCCCGTGTGTGCCATCCCTGGTGTTTCTCAACGGGACTCACCAGCCGACTCGCAGGGGAAGAAACCTCACTGGGTCCAGTTTACCCGAGACCACAATGGTCATGGACGCCATTCGGCCGTCCCCATGTCATGTGTTGTGGTGGTTCTCAACGGGATTCACCAGCCAACTCATAGGGGAAAAAACCTCCATGGGTCCGGTTTACCCGAGCTACTCCTCAAAAATACGAGTCATGGGATAGTAACGCTCCGGCCTCGGGGGTTTGATAATGACACCAGGGATTGGCGTGCCACGAAGGATTCACGCTTTTCCCACATGTACCCCATCCATTGATGCGTTCTGGATCCTCCAAAGTGAAAGGAGCCAGGTCGGGATATTTCCACCCCCGGGTGTTTGATAATGACACCTGAGATTGTCATGGCATGGGCTTGGTGCCCTTCCTGGCTACCGATCACCCCTTTGAATCGAGCACATCTCAAGACTATTGAACATAGTTTTCGTACTTAATTAATAAACAAGTAAAATGGACAAGTTTCTTAATTCAAAAGAGAAAGTTTTATTCATATTCAATGGATCTGTTGCCCTTCTTACAACTCTTTGTGGGTCATTTTAAGAGAGGCTTTTACAATCATTTTCTGGTTCTTGTCTTGTAGTCTGACACGTCTTCTAGTCCGAGCTTGCTTCCAGACCGTGTCGACAGAATTTCCCCAACCGGGCCTTCCAAAGTCATTTCTGAGTAAATCAGGGAGCCCAGTCGGGATCTTCTGTTCTGACTCCTTGTGGCCCGCCCCATGTGCTTTTTCTCATTTCCTCTCATTCGGGGAGGCCACTGCGCTGAACGGAGGGGGCCCTGATGGATGCCGACCTCGTGCCCTCTGCCGACTTGTTCATTGGCCAATCTTTCAACACTACCTCCCCCGTGAAACTGAGGACCTGGCAGGCCGAACAAGCGTATCACATCTCTCGGAGGAGCTTGTTCAGCTACGGCCGGCAAACGTCACCCATTTTTGACGTTATATTTCATTCTACAACTCAGCCCTAATGGGTGATCGTTGGCCATCCTTTTTACATTCAATTCTATAACTCAATAAGGAGAGCTGTTGTTTTCCCCATCTTTCCCACTATCGTCAATCTTCTTCCCTCTTTCGATCTATTTCCTCTTTCCACTCGAACCAACCTCAACCCACTCCATTTCCTTTTCATCATGTCTTTCCTTCATTCTTCCAAACCACTATGCCGCTTAACTCTCCAACGACCCATAGCTTCTGCCTTCCGCCATTGACCGGCGTAAAACACGCGTATAACGCAAGCGCACGTATCATTCAAGTAGTATAAATATATCGATCCCACGAGGACTTAATTCCTACTGTTGTTATTAAATATTGATACTATTTATTTACATGTATCTAATTATAGGGAGAAGAGAATGATTGTTTGATTGCTTTTGGTTGGTTGAATGTGAATTTGCTAATTAAAATAAAAAAAAAAGACTCAAAAGAAAATATTAAGGAAAATAAAAGAAAAGACTCAAAGATCTAGGGTCGTGACTCCACACAATATTATTATAAAGATGAATTGATTCTCTTATTTATGTGTAATAAATCAGCTTGCTAACCTGGAACACAAAAATATGCAAAAGCCTATGTCGATGGTCAGACGCAAATACCCAGTATAACTCAATTGAACCATATGTCTATGTCAACCAAATTACCTGGATTCATTAAGATTAATTTCCAATTATGGCTACGCCCGCCCGACAGGTATATGTCTATCCTGTAAGGAAATCTATTAAAGGGTTATCTATCTTCAAGGAAGATCGTGGGCTATTGAATCTAAGGCCGAAACCTAAAATCTCTATGTCTAGTTCATTTTAAGTTTACCACATCAATCTTATTGGTGATCAGACAACAAGAAGCATTAAGCTTAAGACTCAATAAACAAACTAAAGAATTACCCAATAAATAATTAAATCAATTATTAAGCCTAGTAATATTGTGTTTCATCACTTCCCTAGAATAAAATAAAATGTTGGGGTTAGAGGATTCACATTTAATATTTCTTATCTAGGAATCTCACTTATTATAATATATAAATTATTTTCTGTTATACTTTCTCAGGAATTAATAATGTTAAACATTTAAAACCAGCCATATAGGCGGTAATCAATTTAGTCCAATTACACCAGCCATATAGGCGGTAATTATCTGTCACATAAAGACCAACCATATAGGCGGTAAAGTAATTTATATTTAGACCGACCACATAGGCGGTAATAAAGTCTGCCATTAATTAATCCGGTTAAATTATAATTTTAAATTATAATTAAATGAGATTTACCTAGATAATATATTAAATGTTTCACCTTTTACCCCCAGCGGTAAATTAACTACAAAACATAAAGTAAAAAAATTAAATAAAATTTTATTACAAAAAGTAAAAGTGCATAATTAAAAATACTAAAAATAAAAATGCTAAATTAAAATTACAAAAACTAAATCACACAAGATGCAATCCTTAGAGTCCTAACAAAACTCAAGGAAGGCATGCTTTGAATTCTGAAATCGCGCTGAATTTATAGGCGTCAGTAAGGGTCTGGCGTCACGACGCCGGTGATTGTCGACGTGGCACGCTCTGGTTCGTCGGCTCAGATTCTGGATAAGGTGACACGTGGCAAGGTGGTTGGGATCTCAATTATTACGACACGTGGTGGCTTCTGATTGGTCAGCTCATATTCTTATCCGCCACGTGTCGATTTAGGATAAGTGAGCCAATAATTGATGCTGACGTGGCGACACGTGGCAAAGTGACTGTCGGCACCATAGAATTGCGACACGTGGCACGCTGTGATTGGTTGATGATGACGTGGCATTTTGACTCGGTCAACTGGTGATGTGGACGATGATGTGGCTGACAGGTAGAGTGACACGTGGCGACACGTGGTGATGGTGACTGTCGGCACCGTAGGATGATGACATGTGGCACGGCGCACGTTAGCAGATTGGTTGTGATGGTGACACGTGGCACGGTGCACGTTAGCAAAGTCAAACTTCTCAGATTCTGACTTGTAGACCCGGCGCACGTTAGCACTGTTCGGCACATGTTAGGCGTCGCGACGCCAAAGGCTTGCGCGTCGCGACGCGCGAAATGACCATTTTGCCATTTTCGTCCAATTTTCACTGTTTTGGCCCAAATCACCTCCAGAGTGTCCTGAAACTTTATTTATCTACAAAATAACACAAAACACATCAAAATATTCACAAAACTCAAGAAACTATACAAAATATTAGGTTAAATGAGTGGGAAATAGTGATATAATTACCATTCATCAGCCATCGTCTTACTACGCAAGTTGCTTTTTGTTCTTTCCCCACATACGGCGCCAACTGTTGACGAGTGATTTTCGTGCCAGGGGCAGTTTCGAGATAACTCTCCCGATATGATCCTCCTTCAACTTTGAATTTGTTTAGTTTTGGGAGACCAAAAGCAAATGTAGCAAAAGGCAAAATGAACACAAAATTGACAAATAGAGTTTAACGTGGTTCGACGGAGCAAGTCACAGCCTACGTCCACGGGCACAGAGTGGGGTGTTGCTTTTATTACTAAGCCGAGCTCGGCCGACCTGTTTTCAAGGAAGGTCTAAGGAAACCGAGATGGTTGTTCTTCTGAGTTTTTACAAGTAGTGCTCTTTCCGTTTACAAATTTGGTCGTCCCTACAAATGAAACTAACTTTCTTTTATATACTAGGAGAATTACAACACTATTCCCATGCTTCCATGACGTCACCCACGAGAATCTCTGGCTGACAGATGGGCTCTCTGCCCTGAGACTGTCTTCACCGAAAGCAAACCTGCCACCTGATGGCTTGTCACATCAACCTGTTTTCTCCATTGCCATAAGCAATGTAATGAAGCCAGCCTGTAAAGAGCTCCCAAACAGTGGTGTATGTCAGAGGAAAAAGTCCAAACTACCCTAGTCACACATTGATCTTCAAGAGATCGACAAGAAGATCTGCTGAACTACCCAAACAACTCCCGACCCGACCAAACGTATCTGAACTCATCATCCCGATCCAAGAAGAAAGATAGAGCTAAAACGATCTATCGGGGCTGCAGTGGTCAGTCTCGGCTCTGAAGTGGTTGGTCTCTGATATTCATATCACATTATGTCCTCTGGTTGGAAAAATCTGGGAAACTGTGTCCAGACCCTCTCACTGGCTGAGGACTGTCCAATACCTCTGAACATCTAATCCTCCAAAAAAGGGAAATTCTCTCTCTGCCCTTTCCGAACTGTTCAAACACCTTAGTCACAAAAATCACCATCAACAACTTTGGATTAAAAGAATCTTTATAAATATGTTCTATCATATTTGGATCATTTTAGAAGTTTTTATTTTACTTGGACAATCCTTCTTTTTGTTTTATTTGAGTTGTCATTTTTCATTACGATTCTGATACTAGTTTTCGATTCTCAAATAAGCATATTTCCTGAAATTCTAGGAAAGCACAAGTTTTCGACCTCATGTGTTTTAAGTGGGATGGGATGGAGTCCAGGTTCTATAAAAAATGGGACATGGACTTCGACCTTATATGAAAAATCACAGATAATAAAAACTATGTATTAAGAATCATCTATAAGTTTCGTAATAAACCATTTTCTTTCTCTTTCATGTAAGTATGAGGTCTCGACTAAAATTAATGGGTTATTTTTTTTTCCAAATATGTGAAAGATTCGGTCTGTTTTGGATCCGGCCAACTATATTTGTGCTAATGCACACAACTCGAATATACTCTCTAATTATCTAGAGTTAATTAGAGTAACAAATCATTAATTGATTCATCACAACCTTCATATACTTCTTAATCATACAATCTCTATACAGACGATGGAAGTGTAGCGTCAAAGCATATATATGATCCATCATACATAAGATATCATGAAGATTTCAAGTCAAATGATCAATCATACCATTGTTACTTATAGAACTTTCATAAACACATGGATAATACTCCATATGAGTTCTCATATGGGCCATTTCAATGTACTTATTCTCCCGCAAGTATCCATGTATTATATAGAATAAGAGAATCTCTTTCACTAATAACCTATGAGATTAACTACATCTCTTCACAAAAGAGCATACATAACGCATGATAATCTACTATGGATATATCAACGTCATAGTATTGATAATCCTATAACTGAAAATATTTAAGAATAACATGATATCATATATCAATTAAATTGATTCCTCTAAGTGTTATTTTTGGTAGTTTATTATATAATAAGTCTAAATAAATAGATAACATATACTTATAAATAAAATATTAATTATATTAATTAATACAATAATATGATGTTAGAGTAACTCTAAAATACTTATCTAATTTCACTCTTTAAATATTTATTTGATTGTCTATATAGCAATTTGAAGAGTTAAAAAATAAGTCATCTTCTAAAATACTCATTAAATACAAATAAGGTTATATTATTGTCTTAATCAAATTAAAGGGGCTTACTTTACTTATATGATTTTAATATATAAAAAATTACAAGTATTGATGATAATGTGATTAAAAAATTATATAATATTAATAGAAGAGATAATATATAAATAAATCTATATTATTTTAACTAAATTGAAAAGGGCCCATTTTAAATTGTTATTAGTAACTCTAATCATCACGGTTATAAATAATATAAGAGAGTTAAAATATTATATAATAATATTCGAAGAGAGATAAATCATTATTCAATATTAAAGAGTGAGAAGTAAAATCTCATTTGAAAATTTTCAAACTATTTCCCTTTTGAAACCAATTTTGATGATGTGACTTTTCAATTGAGCAATTAAATAATATTTGGTGAGTTTTTTTTTAAAGGGAATTTAACAAAACTAGCCTAAAAAATCTTTGCAATTTACCGAAATGAGCCATAATGTCTAGGCTTTGCCAAAATAGCTATTTTCTCTTAAGTAGACTTCAGAGAATCCAAATTCTCCGAAGTCTACACCGAAGTTCTTTTTTTTTTTTTTTTGAAATTTCGGATATCCGAAGTTATATCACAAGTTCTTCGAGTTCTTCAGAGATTCGAAGTTAGTTTGGCTAGTTTTTTCAATAAAATAAATTTTATTTATTGATGATTTGTTTTTCAAACTAATTTTACTAAATTCCTTTTTTTTAGACTTATATGTAAAAAATATTATATTATATTATATTATATTATATTATATATATATATATATAATAGTTAACTATACATCGAATAATTAATTATATATCAAAACAGTTAACTATATAATTTTTTTTTGTATACTTGGAAACTGCATCATCAAACCACCCCTTCCGCGCTTAAGCGAAGCAGGTAATACCTCTCGCTATCCCAGGCTCTTACAAAAAACACATTCCTTGAATTCGAACCCAGGACCTTAAGGTGAGATTCTGAGCCCTACAACACCAAGTCACATCCCTTGGAGACAAATAGTTAACTATACATCAAAATAAAAATATTATAATATATAAAATAACTACATGTCATCAAAATCAATGTCAGTTAATACATCATCAGGCTCAGTATCTCTCTAAGTTGACATCCTCTTCAAAAATTATAATACTTCATCTAATGACCGTTTCATTCCTTTCTTTCGATTCTGTTCCATTCTCTTATACCGATCATCCATTACATTCTGTCGCTCATCGATCCTCGTATGACCCTCCTCTAAATTATATGGCCTACAAACTAATTCAGATATGTTTTATCGTATTATGTTCACTTCGGAGACTCACCCTTATATAGTTTTTTAAAACTTTGGAGATCCGAAGTAACAACTTCGTATCTCCGAAGAACTTCGGATATCTGTCATAACTTCGAATATCCGAAGTTTCAAATAAAAAAATTTTCTTTAAAAAAAAAAGAATTTTGGTGTAGATTTCAGAGAATCTGAATTCTCTGAAGTATTGTTCGGAGAAAATGGCTATTTTGACAAAACGCTATATTGTGGCTCATTTTGACAAATTACAAAAAAAAAAAAGGCTAATTTTGCCCTTTTTAAAAATTGTTCTTATAAATAAATGCAATCGAATCAATATCTTATTATTAACAACTGATTTATAAAGTTTTAATCCTCATTACAAAACTAATCTAAGAGATTGCATTTCAGTGCATATATAAACATCAAATAAACTTGCAATACAATTTAATATATATACACACACACACTAGATATTGTCCGTGCTTACGGCGGACAATGTTAAAAAATTTATCGCATGATCTACCATTATCATTTTTAGAGAGATTTTAGAATTCTCTCATTTAATTTATTTGGTAATCTACAATTGATATTTTCAGAGATGTTTTATAATGTAAACGATTTTGTTATTTGATTTGTTTGTTAAACTATAATTATCAATTTTATAGAGATTCTATAATGAAATGATTCTTTTTCAGCTATTAGATTATAATGAAATGATCTGAGCCGTCAATCACTACAAGAAAAAACAAATTTAGCGACGGAAAGTAGCGACGGAAAAGTCTGTTTCAAACTTTAGAAACGGAATAGCGACGGAATTGAAATGGATTAAATCAACAGCTACGAAATTTAACGATGGGACAAAATTCCCTAACTAATCGTGGCAGGAATAAAATTACGGGAACAACAGCGATGGAATAGCGACAGATTCCGTCGTAATATTACCGACGGAAGAAATATTCCGTCTCTAAATAGCGACAGAATTTCGTTCCGTCGCTAAATATATAGAGACGGAAGTAAGTTCCGTCTCTATATAGCGACGAAATTAGTATTCTGTCGCTAAATATTGCGACGGAATTCGTATTCCGTCGCTATTGATTGCGACAAAATTCATATTTTGTCGCTAAGGTTTACGACGGAATACTAATTACGTCGCTAATATTACGACGGAATACTATATTCCTTCGTTAATATTGCGATGGAATTTTATTTCCGTCTCTATTTTGCGACTGAAATAAAATTATGTCGCTAAGTTTTCTTAAATAAACATTTCATTTTCCCCGTCACTCGTTTTCCCTCTCACTCAAAATCCCTAAATCTCTCAAATTCACCACGCCCTCTCTCAATCTCACTCTCCGTCATCAGGTCTCCCTCTAAATCTCAGGTAAACTTGATCCATCTTCTTTTTTTCCCTTTTTTTATATGGTGAGGGCTGGGCTTTGCTTGTTTACTGCACGGTTGCTTCTCCTATTGATGGTTGTTTCTTTGTTTACTGTTTGGTTGCTTCTTTATTTTTATGGTGAGTGCTGGGCTTTGCTTAGGGTTTATTGGGTTTGAATGTGCCGAGAGATGAGAGAGTGATGAGTGTTTAGGTTTTTTGGTTATT
This sequence comes from Zanthoxylum bungeanum, assembly GCA_019454045.1. Classification (NCBI taxonomy): domain Eukaryota; kingdom Viridiplantae; phylum Streptophyta; class Magnoliopsida; order Sapindales; family Rutaceae; genus Zanthoxylum; species Zanthoxylum bungeanum. The sequence continues at coordinate 65,544 of SKCR01015020.1, read as the reverse complement.
TATTTTGTGATTTTTTTGTGAAGTGCCGTGAGGATTCAGAAGGGAGAGAAGGGCGTGAGTCGAGAGCTATTGATGCCTTATTCGTGTTTAGCTTTTGAGAGAGAGGGGGATCTGTTCGATTAATTCACTAGATCGACTTCATAATTCTGATGTTCTTTAGCCTACTTTAGCTTCCGTAACGTTTTCTCACGATATTTGGTTTTGGTGCTTGTTTTTCTAGGTTGAATGTCCAAAATATCCTGGGTTTTGTATAACAAGACAGAGAAAAGAATATTTGTTCATTGAGATATTTCACAATCCAGAACAGATATTGTGATTCCTACCTGCATTTGAATGTTCAACCTTTCATTTATTGATCGTCTCGGCCTCACATCTTTGCCTCTATCAATAATCAACTGGTTGAAAATGATCAAAGTGGCTTTTTCAGAATGGAGGAATAATTGATCTCGAAAGTAAATAAACTTGTCACTTTAAATGCCAATGTCAATAAAATTTAATTTTCTTTTGGATGAAGAAAGTTTTTGAATAAGAAACTTTTGGTCTTTATGTATCATATGAAATCGAGATCATATAACTTTCTTTAGTATTTGAAGTCATGCATGTGTTGAATTCTAGAATTTTAATTTTTGATTTGTTCTCACACAAGCAGAGACTTGTAGTCTGTGTGACTGTAATTTTTGCTTACTCCTCTCAGCTTGTCATCCATGCATGTCATTGTCAGATTGTCTTGTTGAAAATATTTGCCTTTTTATTTTCTGCTTAATTTGACTTGAGCATTCAGTGATCGATTTACCTTTTCCATGCAGGCAAGTGCCCGAGAAAGGGATGCTGATCCAAATATAACAAAGTACTCCGTTAAAGTTCTATCGGTGAGTTCTAGAGCTTATTTTTTCCATTTCCTTTATTAAGTTAGTATCTAATAGGTTCTATAACCTCTTAATATTTTTTTTCTATTTTGTACCCAAGTTTTGCCTTTACCCCACCATGTAAATCTTTTGAAGGACCACACATTTTCTTCTTAGATAACAAGTCTGTGTTCATAGGTGTCTGAGTTCCTCAAAATTCTGTTGCAACATCTTTTGAACTTTACCCCACCATATAAATCTTTTGAAGAACAACCAATCGCCTATACTTAGATGTGGTTGGAGTGGATTGTTGGGGTTGGTGCTCAGAGCGCCAATATATTTTCGTAAAGGATGATTCCTTTTTCGAATGAGATATTGATTAGAATGTCTAATCAATCTTATGTATCATTTGATGATGACATAATAAATACTTTATAATGTGCGAGTGTAGATATCGATTTAATCGTAATTGTTACGAGTTATTTTGATATCCTATAGACCATAGGATGGATCTTGAAACACGTTCTTTGTGATCTTTGAGATATTAAGAACGAGTTTCTAATTCATGGAGAATACAGTCTGCAACCATTAGGGTCATATTAGTTTTGAGACTAATTATGACGTTAGACAGTCTACGTCATAAAGACTCACAAAAGATGCAGTGGGAGTGTCACGAAAAATTCTACTATTTAGTGGAATTAGATGCAACTTATGAAGTATTCACTTATGAAGTTGCATAATGACCTTATAAATTAGAAGTTTTATATTGTGTTGTGCTTGCAGTTGTCCTCATTGTATATTGGATTTGATCCATAAATACTTAGACAACTCAGTAGCTGTAGCACAATACAAATATAGCATCAGTGTCATATTAATGTATAATTTAGATTCTACAAAATATGAATGATGCTGACTATGGGAAACGATGGAGTTTGTTTGACAAACTCAATATGTCATAGCGGACCTACTTCTTGTTGCCTACCTCTTAAGTGCGAGGTGAGCTTTTGAGAGCCATGAGTATACGATACACATTGAGGTGTGTATATGATACCGTGGATTGGCACAAGAGCAAGTGGGAGAAATTGTTGGGGTTGGTACTCAGAGCGCCAATCCGGACCGTATTTATGTCTGATTAATGAATATGAACAATCCATTTTTTCCATAATATTACTTATTTATGGTTGTACCTCTTGTTTTTATATACGTATTCGATCTGATTACGATTAGATTGAAACTAAATGTGGTTTAATGATATGTATATATTAGACAAAGGCCCGATAATATATAATGCAGTACACAGTTACAAAGTTAGTTTGTAATTGACATTGGGAAGTGTCACTGTTAAATGTATATTATCAAACATAGATCCTGGTCAAGATTTACTAACACGGGTCGGTTAGTCAAATCCGTTGATACCAATACATGTCGTATATCGAGACTTGGTCCGATGGTTTATCCCAATGAACCATGAGTCTGGGGAGACTCGTATAGACGTGTAGGTGTTTATGGTGGATAAACACTGAACGACTCACCGAAGATTCTTAATAGATGGTACACCAACGTCAATAAGAATCTTCTCGGGTTAAGTAGCACTTGTGATTCTTAGACTTGAGATGTCATTGTGGGCACATGAGACATCTTCTACACTTAGTGGCAGTCACGTCACCGATCTATTTAGATCAGACCTTCGCATGTTCGTTGGGTGTAGATAGATCCTCAGGGTGTCCTATGAGTATCGAGATAGGATCCGTCAGTTCTGTGTATCAGAGCATAGGTAGTCCATATGATTAGCAATCAGATAAAACCATGGGCCCGTGGTACAGTTTGGAAGCCAGTTCTAAACATTCTTTTAGAGATTGCTAATAGAATAATCGACTGGATAATCCCTATAGAGATTTGACGTTTACATCTATATCTCTGGGATTTATCCGGATACCTGTGACGGAGGAATTATACATTTGCTATGACCTCGACCTGTATGATTCAGCGAGTTTATCTGTGATCGTCATAATTTACGGGTGGATAGATTATGGACACGAAATTGGATTTCGTGACGGATATGCCTGAATCTAGAGAGTCTCAATAATTAAATATACTCGTAGAGCACTAGGGCAACAATTATAAATAATATTGATTATTTATAAAGTCGTTTAAAGGTTAAACGCAAAATACATGTGTAAGGACCCGATAGTCATTTCCTTAATTTTTGTGTATTTGCTTTTAATACTTGATTAATTCAAATACACATTAATTAATTGTCAAATTAAGATATTTGACTAATATCATAAATGAATATATGTATTTGATATTTAATGTAAATATTATACATATATTTAATATATTTGTATTTAATTAATTAATTAATTAATTAATTGTTAAATGATTAAATTAATTAAAATATAAATATCTTAAGGTTTAGATATTTGTTTTAATGACTAAGTTGCCATTGTTGACTAAGTTGAAATTATCATTAAAGTGTAATGATCATTTTATCAACTTGGCAAAATGAAATTCAAATGAAATGAAATTAATATAACTTGTTTTTTCTTAGGCCAAATTCGGCCAAAGCAAGTTTGTGGACAAGTATATATTGTTTCATTTATTTTAGGGTTTCAATAACCTAATACACTTTATCAAACTCCATTAAAAAAAAGAAAAGAAGCTAGAGAGAAAGAAAAGGAAAAATCAAAGAAAGCTTTGATTTATGTAAGTATTTCCAACTTGCTATTAGAGAGAAAAAATTTCCTCTTGTTCTTGGCAACATCTTGTGATGTTCTTAAGTTTTTCCATTCTTTATTCCTGTACTTTTGATGGATGAAAGTTTGATGAAGGTGTAATGCATGTATGATGTTGGAAGATTGTTACTAGTGTAGTAATAAGCATCCTTTTATGGTTTTAGAACCTTGTTGCTAATCTAGAGTTGTTGACCCACTCTTAAATGACATAGATTTGATCTATAGTTATTTCATTGTGTTGAGACTTGATTTGTATGGAAGAAACATGATTGAAGTATTGGATTTAACCAATTTGGTCTAATTTGTCCAATTGAAGAAATTGAAAAATTAGGGTTTAAAACCACTTCAAAATTTGGGGCTTTTCATTTATATGGTGTATTTGGATGTGTATATGATGCATGTAAAATATTGGGTTGATTGGATTTTGCCTTGATGTGTTTTGAACCATGAAAATGCAAAATGCACAAACCCCCCCTAATGGAGGCTCTCGGCCAAGGTACTCAAAATTGGGATTTTTGTTGCTTTTGGTATTTTGACATTTGGGACATGTTAAATTCATCTTAGAAATGATTTAGAATCATCCAAAATTTATTTGAACAATTTTGGACTAAAATGAACAAAATGCCAAGTGTAAGGGCAATTCGGTAAATTCACATAAATTTGATTTATTGAATTTTTATTTCATAATTTTATTATTGGGTAATTAAATAAATATGTTTATTTAATTAATCCAAGAAAAAGTTTTGAAATCGGAAAATTTGATTTTCCCGTGTTTCCGCTGCGTTACCGGATTCAGCCCCTAAAAACCCCTTCAAAATGGTATCAGAGCGAGTCTGATTCTAGGCCCCCTTTAAAATGATTAGCTTGTTTAATTCAATGTTTAATCATGTTTTCTTGACTTTATACATGCATGTTATAATCTAATTTGATTAGATTTAGGGTGTATGACACTTAATGGAATATCCCCGCTTAATAAGGTTTTAAAGTAACTAGTATTTGGAATACTTGTTTCTTGGTCCGTCTTGTCAATACGGTTTATAAATATTTTTCTGTGACTACATCCGAGACCGTGCCTCTGCTGTGAGGGTGTAGCCGATAGAGATTTATTTATGCCGGATGTATATTAGATACTAGATAAATTCAAGCGAAAGCGGAATCCTGAACGTGCCCTAGCTGTCAGGGTTACGCAAGTAACTTGAGTTTATCATTGATGAGTTTAACCTTGGTACGTCTCCTTGTGGGCCTGCCTTAGCAGCGACAACGAGAAACGACCAGGACCGGAACCTCGGAGTCACTAGTGAGTGATTGACAATGAGTTGTCTACCTGTGAATATACGTAGGCGAGACCGTGCCTCTGCTGTGAGTCGAAATATATTTATGGGGTCCACTTCCCATTATGGAATTCGATTTAATTATTGAATTCTCGTTTTTTCCGTTGGGGATTACGGTATTACGTAAAATAGTGGGAGGCACTGCTAAGTTTAAAATATTCCATAACTTTGGCAGTGTGTATTATTATGGAAATTGCCGCTTATTTGTTTCCTTATTCTATTGTTTATATAGAATAAACTTTTATTTACTGCACACATATTTTGATATGTTATCTGACTTGAATTTTGGTTGCAGTTATTCTAGAATAGGTTCTAGATACTATTGGACTAGGATATTATTAGATTGGTCTAAACCATCGGGAACTGTTCTTCCGATTTTCTTGAAAAATCAAGATGGTTAATGACTTAGTTTCTAAGTCATGATAGATAATTTAGATAGATATCCCTTTTAGGATATAATACTTTAGAGAGAGTAGTTTCTTATGCAGTAAGAATTGACTTGAATTAGTTCATGTATCGAGATTCTTGACTGGCATTAAGAAAGCCCCATTAGGTATTTGTTTATCTAGTAATGACGTTTCTTAGCTTTAATGACCTTTAGAGGCAATGTGTCTGACACATAACTTTTATGTAATAAAATTTTTATTTTAATATTTGTTGTGTTTTTTTTATAATTTAAGTAATTATTTATTTTATCATTTTACTCATATTAATATTGTTTAAAATAAATTTAATTTCTTTAAGAATTTAAAAAAAATACAATTTTATTAAAAAAAATAAATTCATTTGCTACTAATTAGCTACGGAAATTTCCGTCGGTAATTTGCGACGGATAATTCCGTCGCTAAATAGGGACGGACTTGTCTGTCGCTAAATAGAGACGGACTTGTCCGTCGCTAATTTGCGACGGGTATTTCCGTCTCTATATTGCGACGGACAAGTCCGTCCCTATTTAGCGACGGAATTATCCTTCGCTAAATAGCGACGGAATTATCCGTCGCAAATTAGCGACGGAATTGTCCGTCGCCAAATAGCGACGGAATTAATTCTGTAGCAATTTATAGCGACGGAAATTTTAACTTTGCGACTAGTAAAACAGAGACGGAAAAATTCCGTCTGTTCCGTCGCTGAAGTCCAATAGCGACGGATATTTCCGTCTCTAATTCGCATTTTTCTTATAGTGAATTAAGCCACATCAAGATAACATTTGGATACATTATCTCTCTTAATCCTAACCATTGATTGTCTTCTAAGTTCTCTTTCATCAACATCATTGTGTTTATATATATATATATATATATATATATATATATATGCAGTTAGTTTCAAGTTTCAAATTTCAAAGATAAGGGTCAGACAGTCTTGTGAGCATAACATTAAAAGTATAATTTCAACATTGAAATGGTCATAATGCTTAAGTTTGCTTCATTGTAAGCTTCCAGTTTCTAGACTCAACTTCACTGTTTCTATGTATATTATTTTTCAAAACAGTGAGTTTCAAGGCAAATACATACTTCAATTTGTTTTGTTTTTTTGTTGTCTCCATGTTGATTATCTTTTGGTGTCATAGTTAGGGAAAAAAAAAAAAAACTAATTCTGATATCAATTGACTCGAAAAACATTTAAAAACAACAAAAGTTTAATAATTTTATTGAATGAATGATAAAAGAAAAATTAGGATTTTAATACTGTTTTATGCCCTAAATAAGAGAAAATTATTAAAGGAGTAATCCGAAATATTATGAAATAATTAAAATATCTTATTCATAATAAAACAAAAAAATAAGATAATTAGAAAAAAAATATTTGATAATAAAATCTTAACAGAATCCTTGAAAATAGAAAATAAACTGTTAGATGTGATTTGAGTCATTTTAAAGAGAATTTGGAAATGATCCGCAGGTCAAAGAGATATAGTTGATTAGCACCATATACATCTCCTTAATAATTTCTATCGTCATATTTTGGACCGAAAGCGGATACATTTAGTCTAAATTATGGCCCATTAAGTTACGAAAGTCGAATATCCTACATCATGATAACAATTCTTTTTTAAAAATAAAATCCTCTCCAATTCTAGTGTGTGCGAATTTGAATCTCAAATTCTTGCTCTGTTCCATTAAATTTTACAAATAAAGTTAACGAATACTCAAGAACTTTAATTTGTTACTTTTATGATGCATATTTTCAACTATTTTATTGGGGAAAAAAAGGCTAAACTGAAAAAGAATTGGGTAAAAGTGATGTACAATACGTTAACATTTTTAGTTTTAAATTTAACCTTAAAATCATTATCACTGGGCTTAGTAAGATATGTTTAACGAATACATTATATATATAAAGTCTTGTTGTAATGATGGATTTTTCAACTTATTCGATTATATTAAAAGATAGAAAAAAATATATTTAGATATATAATTATATCTTTTTTAATATATTAAAATATATATTTTTTTCTATTTTTATTACAAATTGTTGCAAATATTAAAATAATTTGAAAAGGAAATGTGACTGATGCATCCATCAAATTTTCTTTAATTTATATTACACACAGTTTTTCAATAGATTCGACCACAATCAACAATACCATAATTTCAAAAGCAACTCAGCACTGCAGCAGTTTTTTCTTTTTCCTTTTTCCTTTTTTTTCAAATATTAATATTTTAATGGTTTTAATGAATGCTTTGACTTGGAAGTCTTCTCAAAAGACTAGAAAAAGAAGTCTTCACATTCCCTCTATAAGGTAAAATGACAATTGATGTCCATTCAAATTCAGCCCCACACTATCTAATTTTTTCTAATAATTCTCTCTCTTCATTAGAGGTGTTCATATTTGTGTCTGACATAATTATAATCATTTAGTTTTCTAAAAAATTGTTCTTTTTTTTTTGGAAAAAATTTATAATTATTTCTAGTTATTGGTTCGGTTCGGTTGTTTCGATTCAATTAATTTTTCATTTTTAATGATAATAATAATAAAATAAAAAAATCTGTAACTAACATATATTCAAAATTTTAACTAAAAATGCTCTTTAAGTTTGGTTGTATTGAGAATTGAAATAACAAAAACAATTGCTTACAAGTAGCTTCCATACATTTTCTTAAAATCTTCATTATTCTTAGCACTGTTACTTTCTCATATATATTCAAACGACCCATGCATCCTGAATTTTGAGGGTGACTCTTTTTTTCATAATTATGAAATGCAAATTTAAGTCTTTTATTGAATTCAAACCACATTATTCTTTAATTTTACTATTGTATTATTGACGTTCATCAATTGATCATATAAAATTATATTAAATATAATTATCATTTATTCAATTATTTTTTTAATATTTTTAATATATCTGTCAAGATATTATTAGATTATTACATAATTGATATGGTAGCACGATTGCATAGTAGAACTTGGGTTGTTGTAGAATTATTGTACCTTCTCAGCTGCAAACATTAAAACTAATTTGCCATCTCTAAAAAATTCATGAGGCTCATTTCATCAGAAAATATGATTGTTCAAGATTTTATTATTTGTCATCTTTATATATATAAAAATAACATTTTTAAATCGTTTCCCCTTATTTGGTAGAGATTCAATGCACCGAGAATGATTTAGATAAAACTTGTAAAATTATTTATCATTAATTAACTTTGGTATTGGTAAAGTTCTTTGGTATTGGTTTATGTTCATTGGATACTTCAAATGTAATTAATGAAATTGGTGATTTTCATGTGTTATTGATTTATTATAAGAATAATAATATTTAAGTTAATATTTTAGTTTAATTCATTTATATATAAGCAAAATGCTTGAAGAAGTAATCTAGGACGTTAAGTTGTTTCAAGAATCAAACACATGCAAACAACAATTAATATGATTAAATATCAACACTTGGAAAAAAAAAAACCTTGCAATCATATCTCTCTTTAATTGCTCGAGATTAAGTATACATGGTCTAATTTTTGTTTATATATTTTTTTTGAATAATTATTGTGCATCCATTTGATGCATGCATGAAAAGGTTTTGGAAAAATACAAGATGATAAATTCTATTCACAATTCCTATGTTGTTGTTGTTGTTATTATTAATGTCCGTACAAAACAAGTTCAATTGAGTTGTAATGAGTCTTGAAGATCTCGGAGCAATTGGACAAGTATTTGGACAAAATCTGATGGAGTTATCCAAGTAATGTTCACTCTTTTGAATATTCCATAATATTTAGAGCTCCAATTAATATGAGATCAGTGGCATTGGAAAGTAGACTCGAACGCATGATTTGGCCAAGGGACGAGAAAATTACAAGCGTTTTAAGTTGTACCTGAAAACCAGTCCGCGACCTGCGTTCGTGTGGCGTTCGTATTTCCGTTCGAACATTTTCAGGCAGAAACTTTGCGTTTGAGTTGCGTTTGAAGTGCGTTCAAACTCCCGTGCGTAAGTATAATACTTTAGACACATTTTTAAGTCAAAATAACACTAGGAAACCATTTTCCTTTGCCCTACATATATAAACAAACATTGAGCCACATTCACAAGTGTTGAAACACAATTCCTTTGAGCAAAAAATATTGATAGCTTTCAACATTCTTGATTTCACCATGAAGACTCCTTGCTTCTCCTGTCTTTTGTATGTTTGGTGAAACCTTTCTTTGATTTACCACCAACACAACCAAACTCAATTTTCTAAGCCTTCATGGTTCTTTAGGAGGAAGATTGGTAGTCGGAGTTCTAGCGTTTAAATGTGCAGAGACAATCTACTCAGAGACTTCAGAGGTTCTGAAGAAAACCGTGGGATACGGGCTTGAGGAGTTCCTTGAGTTCTTGCAGTCTAGAGGTACTTGAGTCGGTGGAGTTGCCACCATAGGTTCTTGACCATCGCTGTAAGTTTCCTCTACATAGTGGATTGGGATGGTAGCCGAGATACCCGGAGTGGTTTTTTACTCGCACGAGTTTTCCAGTTCGTTACTAAAATATTGTGTTGATTTTGTGTGATGTTTATTTATTTTTTGCATTTATATTTTACATTGAATTAATATTTTGGTATTATATTATAATTGGTTGATATTGTAGTTGCTTGTTAGAATTCCATAGTTACAGTAATCAAGAATTGTCTTGATCATTGTGTTAATTTCGCATAGGGTCAGAACCTTGGCTAATCGTGAACTTTCAATTGGTATCAGAGCCTGAACTCGATCTTTGACCCGTTACCTATGGAACGTAGTCAACCCTTAAATTGTCCGTCATTTTTTGATGGCACATAATATTTACATTGGAAGGTTCACATGAGAGCGTTCCTTAAGTCCTTAGATGAGAGAGTCTGGATGACAGTAGAATACGGGTGGAAACCTCCCGTAGTTATAGTTGATGGGGTATATTCCCCTAAAGATAAATTGACATGGACCAATGACGAATTTGATGCTAGCAATAGGAACAGTAAGGCTGTTAATGCCATACATGGTACTGTATGTTCTGCTGAATTTAGGAGAATCTCCATGTGTGAAATATCCAAGGATGCTTGGGACATCCTGTAGACTGTGCATGAGGGCACATTGTCTATTAAAAATAATAAACTCCAGGATTTAGCCACTAGGTTTGAGGTCGCTCATATGAAAGATGATGAGACCTTTGATGAGTTCTACGTTGAGATTAGCGATGTCGTTAACTCAAGCTTTAACCTAGGTGAGACTATCTATACCAGTAGGATTGTTAGGAAAATCCTTAAATCCATGTCTGAGAAGTTCCAACCCAAGATTACCACCATCGAGGAAAGCATTGACCTCGATCAACTTAAATTAGATGACCTTGTAGGAAAGCTACATGTTTATGAGAAGAAATTTCATGGGTATCAAAAGCCCAAAACTATAGCGATGAAGATCGCGAAGGAAGTTGTTCATGATCCGTCTAGTGATGACGATACCCACACAGATCATGATTTGGCATTGTTTGCAAAGAAGTTTAAGAAATTTCTTAAGCTGAAGAAGATTGGCCATAGTAGTGATAGGGATAGAGAGGATAGGCCTAGAGAGAGTAGACATATCAAGAGTGATTCTAGATAGGAGAGGGGTAATAGACCCCATGGTATCCAGTGCCATGTGTGTGTTTTATGTTTTTGCACGTTTATTTTCTTTTCACTGTATATGGGTGTGTGTGTCTTGTTTTTGTTATTTGTCGCCTGGTATATAGGATGGAAACCCGGACATAAATTTCATAGCCGATTCTGAATGGACAGTAGTATGATCTGTACTCGGGATACAACTCCACGTACCATTGGATACTGACAAGCCATGTGTGTCTTTATTTCTTTGTGTTACAATCTGAAAAATACAAAAAAAAAATATAAATTGAAAAGGACCAAATTTTTTTTTGGCTTGTTAGAGCATGAATAGTATGTGCATGTGATCCCGGTATGTAGGATATATGGTTATGCATGTATAATATGCTTTTCTTTTTCTTGATGCTCTATATTCATATGTGGGTGAGATAAAAACTCTTGGTATATCTTGTGTTTGCACTTCACATACACGATTTTATTATGTCAATGCTTGGTCGCATGTATGAGTTTTTGGACTAGCAATCTAATTTCTTCCATACTTTGTTCACTAAAATAGTGTGAGCTTTGACTAGATGACTTTACTATCCCCTTATAAAAGCAAAAAGAAATAAAAAAAAAATTTCATGAGACTCAAGTGAAAAAGAGTCAATGGGCCAAATTCAAAAGATAAGGGCAAAAACCCTTCACTCGAAAGAGTTGTTATTTATGAGCTCATGATTGTTATGGGGAAAATATCATAGCATGCAACCAATGTTGCTTAATTTCAGGTCCTAGTGGTGATGGGTTTGAACATCTATTTTGTGGACTTGGTTTGTTAAGAGATGTATTTCTTTGGCTGTGTCTAGCTCATAAAATAAGGTCTTAAGCCTTGCTTCGTTGTGCACTTATTTTTCACGCAAGTGCTTGTTATGCTTTGGTATTTATGTCATATGCATAAGTGTTGTATTTAGCCAAACTTAAAATGATGTATATTATTTAATGTCATAAACAACTGAATACTGACGGGGTATCATTGTATTTGCTTGAAGTGATGTTTCAGTTAGTTTTTAATATGCATTTATTTTTACCTCATTGTGTGCCTGTGTATGCTTCAAGTTTTTGCATACATTCCTTATTTGCAATCTCTAAGTGTTTACTTCCCGTTTGATCATATGCTAACTGTGTGGGCCTGTTAGTGAGGGGGAGTAAATTCTGTTTGCATATACTCTTGCATGAGTTACCTCTTGTTGTTTATCCCGGTACCTTCATCCTTTGTCATTTCGTGACAAAAAGTGGGAGAGTAGTTTAAGGGGGAGTATTATCGTAGATTATCCATATGATATTTCCGTTTTAAATAGAGTTAAGATTAAAGGGAGAAGGATATCTACTTGTACATGCATGAGATTTATACTTACTTTATGTTAATACTTGATAATCCCAATGCTTTTCACGGTATATTGTTATTGTGGATGTTTCAGGTAAGCAGGTTTGTTGTTGAGGTGGCATAGATTTCAAGACTACCTGGTTAGGTATTAGATCGATTCTTAATGTAATAAGTCACTGTTGTGATGGTTGACAGTTGGCTATTTTTTTTTGGGTTTTTTACCGTAGTCTTTGTATTAGGTAGTGTTTTGTCACGGAATACCAAAGGGAAAGATTGTTAGTTCTATTTTTATTGGCAATTTCTATAGCAAAATAATTTCAATGGAGTTGTAATGAGTCTTGAAGATCTCAGAGCAATTGGACAAGTATTTGGACAAAATCTGATGGAGTTATCCGAGTAATATTCACTCTTTTGTATAATAAAGAATATATAGAGCTCTAATTGATATGAGATCAGTGGCATTGGAAAGTATACTCGAAGACGATCGCGTACATATAAAGAACGCATGATTTGGCCAAGGGACGAGAAAGTTACAAGCATTTTAATTTGTACCTGAAAACCAGTCCGCCACCCACGTTCGTGTGGCGTTCTAATTTCTGTTCGAACGTTTTCAAGTAGAAACTTTGTGTTTGAAGTGCTTTCGAATTCCCGTACATAAGTAGGATACCTTAGATATGTTTTTAAGCCAAAATAACACTAGAAAACCCTTTTCCTTTGCCCTACCTATATAAACAAACATTGAGCCACCTTCACAAGTGTTGAAACACAATTCCTTTGAGCAAAAAACATTGATAGCTTTCAACTTTTTTGATTTCACCTTGAAGACTCCTTGCTTCTCATGTCTTCTGTATGTTTGGTGAAACCTTTCTTTGATTTACCATCAACACAACCAAACCCAACTTTCTAAGCCTTCAGAGTTCTTTAGGAGGAAGATTGGTAGTCAGAGTTCTGGCGTTTAAAGGTGCAGAGACAATCTACTCAGAGACTTCAGAGGTTCTGAAGAAAATCATGGGATACGGGCTTGATGAGTTCCTTGAGTTCTTGCAGTCTAGAGGTACTTGAGTCGGTGGAGTTGCCACCATAGGTCTTGACCATCGCTGTAAGTTTTTCTCTACATAGTAGATTCGGCCGGTAGCCGAGATACCCGGAGTGGTTTTTTACTCGCACGAGTTTTCCACTTCGTCACCAAAATATTGTGTTGATTTTGTGTGATGTTTATTTTTTTTGCATTTATATTTTACATTGAATTAATATTTTGATATTATATTATAATTGGTTGATATTGTAGTTGTCTGTTAGAATTCCATAGTTACAGTAATCATGACTTATCTTGATCATTGTGTTTAATTCTGCATAGGGTCAGAACCTTGGCTAATCGCGAACTTTCAATTATTATTATTATTATTGTTGTTGTTGTTGTTGTTGTTGTTGTTGTTGTTGTTCACCCATGGTGGATGCACGCATGAAAATATACTGAAAAAATATAAAATGATAAATTCTATTCCCAATTTCCATGTCATTATTATTTGTTTATAATTTTAAGCTTTCAAATACATTACATGATGAAAATTGTGTGTGTATATATATGCATACAACATATGAAACAATAACTCTAAAGTGCAATGCATGAGTTGCATTTCATCTAGAAAGCATTTCAAGAAATGTGCTAAAGTGCATATGGAGGTTAGAAATACTATTAAGTAAAAAATATATGTATGCAGCAAGCGGAAAATTAATTTAAAAAATTAACACATGTGCGCGCGTCCCCTCATACACACACACACACACATATATATATATATATTAATTTTTTTTAAAAAAAAAACATAAAAAAGAGGAACTCGAGCAACGCGCGGGATTCCGACTAGTTTAAAAGACAATAGTGTTAATGTAATTCGATTCTATATTTTAATGTGTCATTCAATGTGTAACACCCAAGGTATTTGGCATGTTCAGTAAGTTTATCATGGTCATGTATGTGATGTGTATCACTGGCGTAGTATGTATGCATGATGACCGAGGCTACGGTCTGAGTTTATCAGCATTTAGGTCTCATTTTTCCTTAGAATTTCAACTTTAGAATGTTTGCGTTCGTGTTGCGTTTGCTCATGAGTTCGAACGCATATCGGTATTGGCGTTTGTGGTGCATTCGTTATCTCTTTCTAACGTGTTTTCTAGAGAGCTCTAATTTGAGTCACGTTTGGCTGGTGTTCGAACGAAACCAGGCAGAATTCCTTGCGTGCGTGTAGCATTCGACAGGCATTCAAACGCAACTGCGATTTTTAGATAGAAATCTGGAAATTTCGGCCCACTATAAATAGGTCCATTTAGATTTTTCTCTCATTTTTATCTTCTCAATCTCTCATGATACTTCCCCTCCACAATACTTAATTTCTCCTCTAAATCAAGCCAAATCTTGAGGATTCTCATGGGTTCCAAACTTTAGGAAGTCTAGATAAACTTCCTCACTTTCATTCTCATGGTTATTTTACATTTTCTCACGTTAGGATTTTGACCCATTTCAATTTTGCAATATTTCACTTTATTATGATATTATTCATACTTAATGAGTTGTCATTAGTAAGATATGTGCATGATTTGGATTGGTTTACATTGTCTGTGTTGCGGGTTTCTTGAAACCCACTTTGAACCATGTGGATTTTGGGGGGTTTTTAGCATGTTTAGATAGTTAATTTTGTTTAGATGAGTGATTAAAGACACGATATATGCATGGAGTTTGTTAGAATCAGAAAGGTTATAAAATGAGTGCTTTGTCCGAATGTTAAGGCTTGAATTAAATGTGATGTGATTGTATTATTGGTCTTAAAATTT
The DNA here is from genome assembly GCA_019454045.1 of Zanthoxylum bungeanum. NCBI lineage: Eukaryota > Viridiplantae > Streptophyta > Magnoliopsida > Sapindales > Rutaceae > Zanthoxylum > Zanthoxylum bungeanum. The sequence goes on along the minus strand of SKCR01015020.1, from coordinate 50,387 downwards.
GCATGAAATGAGTTGAAATTCACAGTAGGTATGAAGGAATGAAACTCTAGATTTTGACAATTTGAAGTGTTAAGAGATTCATGAGTTGAGAAGAAATGATAGCCATTAGGAAAGCATTTGCTAGCATGAAACAAGTACGAATAGGTTAGATCTAAACCACACGAGTTTGGGACGATTAAAGTCACGAGTTTGGGTAGTTTGGTAGAAGTAATTATAAAAACCTTAAGTTATAAGGGTAAAGACGTTAGTAAGAAGATTGAATTATGCTATTAGAATGTAATTTGATAATAGGACTCCTCGGTGTATGAGTTGTATACCTATGTTTGATAGATTTGAAGTATGCCTTGTAATATGATTGACTTATGAGTAACTGTTTAGAAGTACTGGTTAGGATTCTGTTCGGACTCTTCTATTTTATACCTAATTTAAAATAAGTAATGGATCATGTACGAGCTTGTATGTATAAGCCAATATATGTGTCATCCTATGTCTGAATTCTTGTGTGAAGCTTTAGATTATGTCGTTAGGTTGTGATTGAAATGTATGGCTTTAGGTTTTGGATTCTTGGTATTGGATAATGAATTTGTTATGCATATGGATGATCCTGATTTCTTGTCCTTTGAAATAAATGATTTGTATGTTGTTTTGAAAAGTATTGTCAACAAATGAAAAGTTCTGAACCGTGTGTGGATATTTTTGTTTGTTCGTATTTGAAAAGAAGGATTTGCCTTGCCTGGCTTATGTTTTGGAATTTCGTTCTTTGACTATTCGATATAAAATATTTTTTCTTTTTGATAAAATAAGAAAATTTCGAATAACTTGGTTTTTGATTGAAAATGAAAAATATTTGTTTCTATCTCGACGCTTGATATGTGTTTTAATATTTTATGAATAATTATTATGTTTCCTCCTAGACGTTTGTTTGATAATACGCTTTATGTTTCGACGCTTGTTACATGTTTTATAATTCATCACCGTGTTTTCGTCGAGACGTTTGAATAAAGGAATATTTGATAATGAGCATGCATGACGATGACATGAGTCTGTCTCGATGCTTGCACATGTTTTAAATATTTTGTGAATTATTTATATTCCGCTGAGATGATTATATGGGTCTAGAACATTTGAAATGGAATGGTCTACTATCTTGTTGACAAGGGTTGATTCGTTCCTCGCTCAGTCTCGAGTGTGACTTGGGCGTTGAGCGCTTGATATGTTTTTTATAATGCCATGCATGACATTTTTCACGGACTCTGGGTGATAAAAGTGTTTTCATAAAGTTTCTATATATGATGTGTTTCCAAAAGACATGAAAATAATTATTTTATACTATCAGTTATGATAAAGTAGGTACTGTTTGAGATGAACGAATGATTATAAAGGGTAAATGCATTGATTTTGATTGCTTGACCCCTTCTACACTGGACTACGTATATAATTGTTTAAATGAAAGTTCATGCTCGATGTGTGTGTGTGTTGAGTTATTGGTTAATGATTTGGTAAGCATGAGTTAGTACATATGTAAGTGTTATTATTAGAAAATGATTTTAGATTTGTTCGAATATAATATCTATATCAACTAACGTATGAAATCGGCTTGCGATATGCGTATTTTGGATTATGTCTTTGATTTTGGATGAGGTGGACTGTATGAACCTTGCAATTTCACTACATAGCGACGGAAAATTCCGTCGCGAAATAGTGACAGAAACTTTCGTTTCAATGTTGAGACGGAATGATTCCGTCGCTAAATAGAAACAGTAAATTTCGTCGCTATTTAGTGACAGAAACTTCTGTTTCAATATAGGGACGGAATAATTTCCGTCTCTAATTAGCTACGGAATTTTCGTTTCAAATTAAAGACGGAATTTTCTTCTCTAATTAGGTCGCTACTTCGCAACGAACTAAGAGATGAATTTTTCCGTTTCTATTTAGAAACGAAAAGTCCGTCTCTAATTGGAGACGGAATCCGTTTCTAATTTTCCGTTTCTAATTTCCTAGGAAATTTTTTTTTTTTTATAAAATTGTTATTTTTTAAATTTTTTAAGAAATTAATTTTATTTTAAACAAATTATTAATATTAGTAAAATTATAAAATAAATATATTAATTACTTAAATTATAAAATAAAAACAACAAATAGTAAATAAAAATTTTATTATATAAATGTTATAAAGTTTAAAAAAGTACAACATAAAAAAAAATATACACATAAGTTAATCTTCCTTATCTGTCTGCTCACAATTAGTCGGAGGATAAGGTAGACCTGAAGAGGAAGGCCGTGAACTCAAGTCTCTCATCATCCGAAAATACCGCTCCATATCTGTCATTTTCTGTTTGAGATCAAGTACCTCTTCATTTCTCTTTCGTTGCTCTTCCTCTAGTCGGTGTATCTCTTCATTTCTCTTTCATTGCTCTTCATCCAGTCGTTGTTGTATAGTCTGCATCTCAATCCAAACTCGCTCTTGTACCCGCTGCACAACTGTATCATCAAAAGTCGAATCGTAGTACGATCTACCTGAGCTGCGTAATGAATCTGGATATGAAAGTGATGCAAGAGAGCCGAGACCATACACTCGGCGTTTCTTAGTATCCACTCCAACGATATCTAAGTATAGGCGATTGGTGTCGAGTTAAGTCTCAGGCTCACCAGACTCCTCTGAAAACTGAGATGCAATCGCTACCATTTGCTCCACAGCAGCCTACCAATACTCCTACCATTTATTCCAAACATTATCTGGAACGCAGAGTGGCTTCCCTCATTCTTTATATTTATAGCCCATTTACAAAGTTTATCGTATACCGATTCTGATACACATTATTCCATGTAATCCTAACAGCGACCACATGCGCAGAATCTCACTGATAAAATTTCAGTAAAAAATTTAAAACAATTTGAATAAATAATTAGTAATCAACAATGACAAATAATACATTACATGTAATAATAATATACCTGAAATTCATCCCAATAGTACGCTTTTATGTCTTTAGGCACTTTAGTCCACTGCATGCCCTCCGCTCAACTCCTCGTCCTCGGCCAGCTGGATGTGCTCCCCGTACCATATCTATAATTAATCAGCATCTTTCAAAAAGTTAGACGAGGCAAGACACCACATTTCAGAACTTATTTTTAGCTGTAAGAGATCAAAATATCAACTTTGAAAATCTTTATTTCTGTGAGCATAGATCAAAATATCAACTTCCTTTATAAATGCAAACCACAATTAGAAGTCCTTTATATAAGAGAAAATCAGACAGTAATCTAAGATTGCCTCACAGTAAAATTATAGATTTTCTGCTAGAAGCATGTGCAATCTCTCACAAGTACCTGGAAAACTATTGGGTCAGGGTGGTCCCAAATTATTGACATTAGCAATTACAATTCATTAGCCTCCCAGAAGCCCCGAACACAAGACATCACATTTTTAAAACTTTCAGGTGGCAAAAGAATATCTAAAAACAAAAATAAGAAGAAAGCTCTAGCTAATGAAGACAACTACATGTCTCGAAAAATCAAATGATCTTTCAGTCTCGGGGTTATAATCTCACTATCAGAATTCAGATTCAAGTTAAATCACCAGATATGTTCTTGAACTAGCTTACAACAATCCAAAATTACCCATAAAATGCATGACGTACAACCTCCCACGATAATACAGCAACTCAGGTCTCAAACTTATAGAACTGATAATTCAAACTCTAAGGCAAATAAGTATGCGTCTTACTTCTCTTAAAACTGACAATAATTTTTCTACTACTATTATTTTCTTTTCTTTCTTTCTTATTTAAGTGTTATTTTTGGGGTGGCTGAGGAATGTTTCAATCACTTCATTCTCCCACGAGAAACGACATAATTGTAAAAATGGCAACACGAACCTATATTATTATGCTTTACATTTCTCATTATAATTTCAACATCACTCCCTTGTTGAAAACTCTATGACCTACACTAAGAAGCACCAGAGTTGGATTAAGGTGTACTTTTTCATACATACAGTAAGATAGAGACAAATTACTCAGTAATTCTTAATCAGAATAAGGAAATTTTCTAAATTTTTAACCCCATAAATTCAAGATACTGATAACTCAGTAATTCTCGACATCCAAACACGTAAATACCATATCACATGCACTTATGATCTCGCACGACTAGCCATAATATCTTCGCAATTTTTCTTTTCACTCTACTTAATAAGATCTGAATTTTTCTTTCTCTACCAGGAGTCCAGGACCAAAAGAAAAATAATGAATCAACTCATTACAACCCTCCAGGTTACTTAAAATGCTCAATTATTAACGAATCTTGCTAAGAATTCAAGTCATGAACCCGAAAACAACTCAAACGATCGCACAAACCATCTAAAATGAATTTATTCAAAGAGCAACAAAACAACCATGCATCATAATTTCTTCACCGAGCTTCATTCCATAAACCATACAGAAAACTAACTGAGCCACATTGAACAACCAAAAAAGAAATAATTGTCAAAATTCAAACTTTTCAATTTCACTCAAACCAAATTAAACAAAATGGGTCCCCATGGATCTAAAGTAAAAACAAACAAACAAATAAGAAGAAAATGAACATGACATGCAATTTTTTCTCTCATTTTCTGTCAAAAGAAAAAAGAAAAATAAGAAGAAAATTGATCCTAACAAAACCCATTAAGTGAAAAAATGAAAAACAGCATGATCAAGTTTACTTAGCTTCTTCGTGAGAGTGTGAGACAGAGGGCAAAGAAATTTGAGGGATTTAGGGATTAGGTGAGACAGGGGAAAATGAAAGGGAAATATTTTTTATTTAAGTAAAATTAGCGATGGATATTTATCCGTCTCTATTTAGCGACGGAACATTCCGTCGCTATTTAGAGACGGAATTTTACTTATTTCGCTATATATGGCGACATAATTATTTTCGTCGCTATGTTTAACGACGGAAATAAAATTCCATCTCTAAATAGAGACGGAATATTAATTTCGTCGCTCTATTTAGAGATGGAATATTAATTTCGTCTCTATTTAGCGACGGAACAAGTTTCCGTCACTATATATAGCGAGAAAATTTTAATTCCGTCGTTATTTAGAGACGGAAATAGAATTCCGTCTCAATATATAGAGACAGATTCAAATATCCATCTCTATTCCGTCGCTTTTTTTCCCGTGATTTTATTCCCGCCACTATTAGTTACGGAACTGTGTCCCGTCATTAAATTCTGTAGCTAATATTGTAATCCATTTCAATTCCGTCGCTATTCCGTTTCGAAATTTTGAAACGGACTATTCCGTCGCTAATTCTGTATTTTCTTATAGTGTTTGATTTCTGTAGCTAATGTTGTAATCCATATATACTTTAAGAATAATTACAATAGTAATATTTATCCCAATGTCGGACCACCTAGTGTCCAGTATTACTACAAGACTATTTTATGATCGATGTAATTCTTAACATATCTATACATGAATCTAATACACATAATGATAATACCATTAATAAGGTATGAAATAAAAATATAGTTATTTTATTAATAAATAATAAAATATACAATTCGAATTGGCACTTCAAGCACCAACTCCAACAAACTCCCACTTGCTTAGTGCCAATGTGGATGGTACCGTAGTCTCATCTCATCCACATGTTTATCGAATAACTTAGAAGGTAAGGCCTTTATAAGCGGGTCTGCTATGTTGTCTAGTCCTTGAACCTTCAAGACCATTATGTCTTTTCGTTCAATTATCTTTCTAATTACGCGGTATTTCCTTTCCACGTGTTTAGACTTGGAATGCACTCTCGAAACCTTAGCCTGCGTAATGGCTCTGCTATTATCACAGTACAATGGCATCAAATTCGTAATACTAGGCATAATACCAAGTTCTGTGATAAAATTTATAATCTATACAGCTTCTTTAGCAGCTTCTGAAGCCGTTATAAATTCCGCCTCAGTGGTGGAATCAGCTGTTGAGCCTTACTTTGAACATGGCCAACTAACCGCACCACTGTTAAGGGTAAATACGTAACCTGATGTAGATTTTCTATCATCTGGATCTCTTTGGAAGTCAGAGTCAGTATAATCCTTAACTTGTAGCTCATTTTCTCCATATATCATAACTTATCCCTAATACCTTTAAGATATTTTATGATATGTTTCACGACTATCTAATGATCATTACCTGGATCAGATTGATATCGGCTAGTCACATTGACGCCAAAACAGATGTGAGGTCTTGTACATAGCATATGATACATTATTCTTCCAATACAAGAAGCATATGGCAAGTTAGACATATGGCAAGTTAGACATCCTAACTTTTTCTGCCTCAGTCTGAGGTGCCATTTTCTTTGAAAGATGTATGCCATAACGAAAAGGTATATTTGATGCCTTGTAGTTTGTAAAACCATACATTTCTAACATCATATCTATGTACGTCGATTGCGAAAACCCTATAAACTTTCTAACTATATCCCAGTAGAGCCTTATACATAGTATATATGAAGCTTCACCCATATCTTTCATGGAGAAGTTCTTGCAAAGGTAGGCTTTCACACTTTGCATCAATCTTATACCATTTCCTATGATAAGGATGTTAGTGTTCCTAGAACATGCCAATGATCTCTACAACATGATTTAGTGTGTGAATAATCAAAATAAGATTGCGGAATAAACTTACATTGATTGGCTTGGATGATGGATTTCAAAATTTTTGTATGTTTGTGAAGAGCTCCAAGCTTTTCTTTGTGTTCCAAACTCAAGGGATTAGTTTCCCTATCACCTTGTTGACTCCTTTTATGTGCTAGCTTGAAGAAATTTTGCAACAAAATTTCTAAAGGGAGAAAGGAAGCTCATGGCAATGGCTAGGAGGGAGAGAGTGTGTTTTTTATTTCTAAAATCAATTACCAAAGATGTCAACTTCCAAAGTTGGTATATCTTTTTAAAAATTAAAAACAAAGTGTGTTGGTTGTTGATTGAGTGTTGAATAAGCAATCCAAGATTTCACTCAACCATTAACAACTTCCACCACTAGTCAAACTTGTTGATGTAAGTCAAGTGGGTCTCACTACTTTTAAATTCCAAATTTAAGTCGAACAACTCAACACGCAACTTCGCTCGGGCCCGGGTTCATTTAATTCCGAATTAAAAAGAATTTTCCGTCGCGACTTAATTAAATCTAATTTAATTAAATAATAATACCTCAAAAAATTATTACGAAAGTCGCTGGTGAATTAATTCTAAATTAATTCGTTCGCCCGAATTAAAATCCAATTTTAATTCTGTTTTGAAATCTAATTTCAATTAATATATCCAATATATTATTTAATCGACAAATTACAAATAAATCATTCTCTCTCTTCTATCCGAATTTTATCCCAGATAAATTCTTTCCGTAATTAATCCCAGATTAATTTTCCCTCTCTTATAATTAATCCTAGATTAATTCTGTTCGAGTCAAATGTCATCGGTGAATCTTTGGGAAGCGACCAATGAGATCCCTGGATATGTTGGCAGTAAATACGGTCATCGGACTATCCGAATACGTGCGTACCCAGTACCACGTTCTTACCGATTTATAAGACATGGTTGGCTTCTAGCAAAGCACCGTGCCTACCCAATTCTCCAGAAATATTCTTTTAAAGAATACATAATCTTTATCAAGCGTAGTATACTAAGTATTACGTATTATGATCCAGTATCGGATGTCACATGCTAGGCCTGGGGCTGGAATTGTGTCTGCCCCGTACGAAGCATATATCAGATCACTAGCAACTAGTCTATTTAATCGGATAATCGTGACCTTGTCATATTATCCCGATAGCTGCAGCATATAAGAGCACCAGTTCTGTATCCTGCGTGATCATCATCTCCATATGACTGAAGTGACACTTCCATCTTGACATCATATCCAATACACTACGATTCTCAATAAACCCAGAAGAGGCATACAAGGAACCTGTTAAAGCCCCGGACGACCAAAACCAAAGCGTATTGATTGTCGCAAGTATTAGCGATGCAAGTCTCAGGTTAAGACCACATACACATACCCTGATTCGGATTCCATAGACACATAGTCATACTACCAATGGAATTCTGAGGGGTCTATCCAAAGCGAAGCTGTTCCCAATTCAACGACTAACAGAACCTCCTATCACACTTGCATAAGAATACAATACTTAAATATATGAGAACTATGATGTTAAGCTTCCATAACGCGCACAAGTGTAATACTAGTCTATTCTGTATTATCGATGTCCAGTCTCGATAATACTACGACTAAGGATATTTAATGATTAAACCTTTCGTGGATTAATATTGTCTCATATCTTAGTAATCTGGTACTAATCATATGGACTTTTATCGTTTATATATCCATGTAATCCAATTACAAAATGATAAAAGAGCAATTTCAATTGTCACATAGTTAATTTGTACAAAGAACACCATGTCTTTTACAAATAGTGATGCTATGGGTCATAATTGTCCAACAATCTCCCACTTGGCCTATAGCCAATCACTCAAGTGTCCAACACATGAACTATGTACGTGTCGCTCATGCTTATGCTGAGATATCACTTTTATCAGCGGATATGTTAGGTTATCATCAGATGCGATTTTTCGATCTTCACATCGCCACGATGTGTGATCTCTTGAATCAGATGAAACCATCGAAGTACATACTTGGATCATTGATGAGACCGTAATTCCTTAGCCTGTGTTGTAGCCCAGCTCAGCTGCTAACAGAACTACTCCTAATCCAATTAGGAATTTTATAGATCCAAAATGCTTCTTTTGATGCCTCAGCCGCAGCAATGTAATCTGCTTTTATTGAATCGGCAACAGTATCTTGCTTGGAAGATTTCCAGCTCACTGTTCCATTTTTCAAAAAAAATATGTACCCTTATTGTGACTTACAGTCGTCTTTATCGATTTGGAAACTTGCATCGGTGATCCCAGTCACCTCAAGTTCTCAATCTCCATAAATTAAGAAAGCATCCTTAGTTCCTCTAAGATACTTAAGGATGTTCTTAACATCAATCCAGTGACCATTACCTGGATCGGCCTGATTGTGACTCCACATGCTCAAAGCATATGAGACACCAGGTCGCGTATATGTCTTTCAATGTACGAGTTCTCGGAGAGTGCCAACAACTTTTAGATCTATCCCAGTAGATCTTTATTCCAAGAATAAAGGTTGCATCTCCTAAGTTTTCATGGAGAATTTTAATGAAATCCAAGCTTTCACCGATTTTAATATGGGAATGTAATTGCTATGAAGCAATACATCATCAACGTATATGACAATCAATGTTAGTGCGCTCTCACTAACCTTCTTATATACACAAGAATAATCTTTGTTTTGAATGAAACCATATACCATTATGATCTCATCAAAACGTTGATTCCAAGAACGCAATGCTTGCTTCAATCCATAAATGGATCGATTTAACTTGCAAACCTAGTTTACATGTTTTGGAGCGATAAAATCATCAGGCTGTTATATAAAACATCCTCCAAAAGGTTTCCGTTAAGGAAAGCGGTTTTGACGTCCAGCTGCCATATTTCATAATCGAGATATGCAACATTAGCAAACATTATCCGAATGGATTTAATCATGGCAACGGGTAAAATGTTTCTTCGTAATCAACACCATGTTGATGACGATACCCTTTCGCTACAAGCCTAGCTTTGTACGTTTTTTTATTGCCATCCATGTATGTCTTCACCATGAAGACTCATTTGCTACCAATAGGCACAATGCCTTATGGTACATCAACCAGTGTCCAAACTTGGTTCTGTACATGGAATCCATTTCAGATTTCATGGCACTTTTCCATAAGGCGGAGTCGATACTTTAGATCGGTTCCTCATACGTAGCCGGTTTGTCTTCCTCAATAAGATTAATATCTATATGAGGTGAGATCAGAAACCCAGACCTCTTAGGTTGTTTTCTGACTCTCTCCGACCTACGCGGTTCTTGTGTATTAGAAGATTATGGAACAGTCTCATCCCTGATGAACTGTTCGTGTTCCGTGAGGGGATCAGTGCCAAGAACAGTATTACTCCGATTTTCATCGAGTTCTACTTTCTTCCCACTTACCACTGCATTTAGGAATTCCTCTAAGGAAAAACGCATGGAGAGCAACAAATATTTTGTTCTCTTATAGGTTGTGGAAATTTATTTCCCTAGGATAACCAATTACAAGTAGGCACTTATCTGATTTGGGTTCTAGTTTGGTATCATCCAAACATTTAATTATATACCCAACATACCCAAATCTTCAGGAATGAGAAACCTGGTTTCTTTCCTGTCAATATTTCATATGGGGTCTGTCCAACAGACTTTGTCGGAACCTTATTCAAAATAAGTATAGCATTGTTCAATGCGTATCCCCTAAAGGAAATTGATAGCTCAGTGCGATTCATTATTGACCTTACCATGTCTAATAAAATTCGGTTTCTCCGTTCGGACACACCACTCAATTGAGGTGTTCCGGGAGGAGTCAACTGTGAAAGAATACCATACTCTTTCAAGTAATCGAGAAACTCATTGTTCAAGTATTTTCCACCACGGTCCAACCGTGATGTTTCAATACTTTTGCTGGTCTGTTTTTCTACTTTGTGTCGAAACTCTTTGAATTTCTCAAAAGTTTCCGACTTGGGTCTCATAAGACACACATAACCATAACGTCATGCAACATCCGTAAAGGTTACGAAGTATTCATATCCACCTCTAGCCTAGCTAGATATGGGCCCACTACGTCACCATGAATGAGGCTAACAGCTCGGTGGCACGTACACCTTTACTGCTAAAAGGCATTTTAAGCACTTTGCCTAATAAACAAGATTCGCAGACATCATATGAATTAGGATCAAATCCGTCCTAGCATCCATTCTTCCAAAGAATGGATATACGATTCTTGTTAATGTGTCCCAGACAATGCCACAAATAAGTCTCATCTGATTTACTCAGTTTGAGCCTTTTGTTTGTCATGTTATATGTTTGAGATTCATTTATATTCGAAATATAAATACTGTTATTCACATCTAATGTGTATATCTCAATATCATCTTTATAAACAAAACACCCAGTGTTTTGGAACATAAAGGTATACCTGCAACGGGTTAAACTAGATATAGAGATAATATTTCTAGTCAAACTAGGTACATTATAATAGTTTCCTAATTTAAGTACATGCCCAAAGAGCAGTTCCAAAACTTAGGTTCCCACAGCCAAAACAGCGACTCTCGTCCCGTTTCTGACTCGCATGTCGATCTCATCTGAAGCCAGTCTCCTGCTAATCAGCAGATCTCGCACATCAGTACATATGTATGTACCACATCCAGTATCAAAAATCCAATTTTTAAAACCACTAGTGGACACGTTTATCACATTAACAAACATACCTGAAGTCGGAGCCTTATTCGCTTTCACTTCCTTTATGTATGCCTTGTCCATACGGCAGTCACGCTTCCAGTGACCTCGTTTGCCACAATTTAGGCAGACATCTTGGGATATGTCATTTGTCTTCCCAGAAGACTGTGACGATTTTGTCTTTGCGCCCTTTTCTTCACACCCCCAGAAGCCTTTGACCAAGCCTTGGCCTTCTGGGATGTCGAAGTAAGATGCGCATTGCGCTCCTTGCCCTTTTGGAAGCTCTGGCTCTGCCTCCTTGAGCATAGCCATTAACTCTCCAAGAGTTTTCTCTTGGTTCATTATGAACCCGCCCCAGTATTTGGGCAAAAACTGTAAGATCAAATCTATGGAAGTCTCAGCCTTATAGGTAATGCCCAGCTAACCTAGCTGTTCGATGTTAGCAATCATCTGCGACACCTAGTGCTCGACAGATGTACCCTCTGACATACGCGAGCGAAAGAGCTTCTTTTGCAATTCGTAATTCTAAGATCTAAGGTTAGATATATGAAGATCCTTTAATTTCAACATCATGGTATAAGAATCTAATCCTTAGTTATGACGACGAAATTAAGGAATCATTGCGGCAAGCATAACGGATTGAGAACTAAAGTTATCATCACGATGAGTCTTCTTAAGCTCATGCTCTACTATTTGCTCAACTCCGGGCTCAGGGCACGAGAGGTTTCTATATCCAATAGATTAACTTCTTAACTCCCAGGACTATCCTGAGATTCATTTCCAATCTGGAAAATTTACGCCGTTAAAGATATTTTCACCCAGGATTATGTCCCTTAACGCTAATCTTTCCAGCCATCTCGATTGCAATAGTCCAACTATCCAATCAATGATTTTGGGTACACTCAAAATGTAATGGTTACTATAGTCCAACTATATAACCAACTACAAGTGTAGTAGTGTCTTGTACAGTCTAACTATTCAATGAAAGCAATATTCAATATTAGTCCAACAAATAAATATTTATTACAACGATAAATAAAATAAAAGAGCGCGTTTTGGTAAGTATCTAAACGAAATTGCAAATTTAATACTAGCCTCCCACTATTTTTCGGCGAGCCTCTAACCCTCTGTGGATTACTCGGGAAACCTAGTTTCCTAGTGGGCTAGGATCCCGTTAAATAACACACAACCTTGACTTTGGCCAACAAGTTGTATGAAACTTAACTCGGTAGATCTCTAAGATCAATTGGATCTCGTCCAATTCCTAGATCCGGTAGGTAGACCTCCAAGTCCGAGATATATAGCCAATATATATTTCCTAACATTTTCCTCTGAATCAACTAAGCTTTGGCTTTAACTCAACAAACTTAATGATTCCAGTTAAGCGCGACCCATTGACAGTGGGAAAACTTCGTAATCCACGTCGATGAACTAGAAGTGACCTTGACTTTGGCCAACAAGTCACAACCGCCCAAGACATGTGATATAGAACAAAGCTTTCGTGGTTGTAGGCACTGTATTTTTACACATAAGTCCCTAGCTCATACACAACACACAAGAAAATTACAGGAAGAAGACACCCAAAAAACAGTAAGCAAAAGATAAAGAGGAGACGGCAGCGAAACCACAAGGAAATAGTAGCAAAAGACGGAGAACGACGACTCAAAACAGTAAGACAACAAACGAGAACAGTGAACCAGTGAACCGGGAGAGTTGCGGAGCATCCACCCTTCCGACGATCGTGTACCGTACATCCGAGAGGTGATTTAAAATGTTAGACCTGAGGGTAATTTTTTATTAGTTTATATTCGTTTTTGTTATTATTATTGAATTCTATTCGCATGAGAGTCGTTTATGGATGCATGTTGTGGCTTGAATGAAATGGAAGAGTGTCGTCTCTCGTGGTATATAGGATGGAAACCCAGACATAAATTCCGTAGCCGAATCCGAATGGACGGTAGTGCGGTCTGTACTTGGGATACAACTCCACGTACCACTTGAGTAAACGGCACCTTCTCTTGTTTTGTGTTGCTTTTATTTATTTATTTCTTGTCATTTAAATTATGTATGTTGCTTATTCCCGTATGATATGATCGAGTGCATGGGCTTAGTAAGTGCGATGAAAGGTTCCCTAATTGGAGGGGTTAAAATACTTCACCACGACGCTTTTCCGCACCGATTGATGTGTGTTTGGTTGAATGCGAGATACGTTCAATCGAGCATACCTAGTTTGATATGATTGTCTTTATTTTCGTATGCATGACTCAATCGAGCGCATGGGCTTAGTAAGTGGAATGAAAGATCCTCTATGGGGAGGGGTTAAAGCCCTTTTACCACGATGCTTTGCCGCGCCGGTTGATGTGTGTTCGGTTGGATGCAAGATACGTTCAATCGGACATACTTAGAATAATATGATTGTCTTTATGTTTGTATGCATGATGTGATGTGACGCGCATGAGCTTAGTATGTTGGTCTAAAGGTCCTCTCTTTGAGAGATCAAGAGCCCCAAAAGGCCACCTTTACGGCAGTACTTCGCCGCGCCCCTTTATTTTGTTGTTTATGTATTACGTCCTATTTCATGCATCAGGTCTGTTCCCGTTCGAACGCGTTTACGAACGCAACTCGAACGCGCATACATTTTTGCCTTATCATGCATCAGGTCTCATTTCCGTTCGAACGCGTTTACGAACGCCATACGAACGTGAGCATTCTGTTTCATTTCCATTCGAACACGTTATCAAACGCCATACGAACGTGAGCATTCTGTTTCATTTCCGTTCGAACGTGTTTACGAACGCTACTCGAACGTGAGCATTCTGTTTCATTTTCGTTCGAACGCGTTTACGAACGCTACACGAACGCGCACCCACTGAACTGAGTCCTCTTCATTAGATTTCATGCATAGTTTTCCTAGAAGCTATCTCCACATGTATAAATACAATTATGTTAATGTATTACAATTCATATGCTTATGTCATGATAACATTTGAGTATTATTTCTTGCGGTATATCGGATGGAAACCCAGACGTAAATTCCGTAGCCGATTCCGAATGGACGGTAGTGCGGTCTGTACTTGGGATACAATTCCACGTACCGCTTGGAAAAGTGCCCATATGTGTGCTTGTATGGTTAATATGTATGCTTGTGTTTTCCTGAATGTAATATGCAAATGAAGTTGTATGTTCGTTGCTATTTTGATATATGTTAAGCATGCAATTTTAAACGTGAGATGAGATATATGTGAAATGTGTACATAAGTTTTATTTTGCATATGAGAATTTAGAAGCATGATACCCTTGGAAATAAGTGTTACTTAAGCTTGATTAAATTATTACATAAATCCTTTCATTACAAGTGACATAAGTAAGGGACCATTCCGAACCCAACGGTTTGAGGTCTTCCCTTGCGAGGGGTGAGTGCGGCCTTAAATCTTTGTCCCGGTTCACACCGGGTGGCGACTCCATGTTATTTAGTACTTCCCAACTAGGCCGCGAGCCTAGGAACGGCGTCGCCCAGGTTCTGTTGTCCATAGTGGTTCAAACACATCAGTGATGGACAATGGTCTTGACTTTGGCCAACAAACCAATGCCAATCTTGGATCTTGAGAAAGAACCACTCAATGGAAGGAAAACGCTTAATATTTGAGTGAGGGTTTTTCGCGTAAATTAGCAACCAATTTATTATCTTTGATTAGGTCTCATCATACACACCCTTAAGCATGTGTTCTAAAAGAATAATAAGGCACAGAATAAATTATTAATGATATGCGGATAGATATATAACAAACTTTGTTCCTAGAACAAATCTCTCTCTTTCTTCTCTCCCGGTAGCACTATTTTAACTTATACCCAATTACATAATACATTAAAGAAACCTCATTTACATTGAAGGGAATTGGTGAGAAGATAAATACAAAGAGATAAAAAAATAATAGACTGGACACACAGGTCCAATTTAATAAATTCTAAATTTATTACAACAATTTCCAAAATTGCCCTCACCTTTCTAATATCCATCAAATATACATTATTCATACAATACATCCATGTATTCACACAAATCATGTTATTCAATCAATCTAATCTAATTGATTAATCTTTGAATTAATGACCATCCAATGTTCAAACAATGATTTGATTTGCACAAGTCCAACTCGTTTAAGAATAAATACTCAAAGTACATATTCTTGAATTATATCGAACTACAATTTTAAATCCAATTTAATTTGTATCCAATACTAATTCAAATTTAATTCCAAATTAAATAATTACACATTTTTAAGTGCCTTTTAGACTTAGATTCTAAATCTAATCTTAATTGGTCTCAAAGGCCCAATTAGTAGCCAATACCTTTTAATTAAAGTCCAATGGGCTTTTAATTAATTCTTAAGGCATGGGCTTTGGCAAATATGGATCCAATCCAAGATGCCAAGGTCCAATTAGGAATCACCATTTGCCATAAAATCAATTTTGGCCCATTAGGCCCAATTAAATATAAAAAGACCCAAAAGTTATATTTGGACTTTATGGAATGGTTTTAGGCCCAATATGGATCCAATCCAATTGTTCTAAACCAAACTTGGCCCAACCAAGCCCATTAAGTCCAAATACAACAAAATTAGCCCAATCCAATTTTAAAGACTAACTTTACTTCATATAACATTCCAAATATCACATTAATTTTAATTAAAGTGTAATAGCCATAATTAATTAGTTAAACCAATATTTCCAAAACATCAATTAAACTAATTAATCATGCTTTAATTAATCAACTCATGTCCAACACAAATTGAAGCAAAATCAATCAATTAATTGCTTCTTGGTTCACGACAATATAGCATAAAATAGTAATCAATTTGATTTCAATCCAATTAAATCAACAATCAATTTATCTCATGCTTTAAACACATCCAAGGTCTAATTAACAAACAAATCACCATGAACATTTTGGGCTTATATTCGGCCAAGCCTATGAGATTAGGGAAAATTAATCTAATTAATTAATCTCAAATCTATAGATGCACAAATCCTATTTATCATCATCAAAGCTCAACCAAACAACCAATTTGAAGAAATCATGCTCCAAACACAAAATCCCAAATTAAAGTATATAAACCCTAGAATAAAATCATGCTTAGAAAAGGCTCTGATACCATTGTTAGTGTTCCTAGAACATGCTAAGGATCTCTACAACATGATTTAGTGTGTGAATAATCAAAATAAGATTGCTGAATAAACTTACATTGATTGGCTTGGATGATGGATTTCAAAAATTTTGTATGTTTGTGAAGAGCTTCAAGCTTTTCTTTGTGTTCCAAACTCAAGGGATTAGTTTCCCTATCACCTTGTTGACTGCTTTTAAGTGCTAGCTTGAAGAAATTTTGCAACAAAATTTCAAAAGGGAGAAAGGAAGCTCACGGCAATGGCTAGGAGGGAGAGAGTGTGTTTTTTGTGTTTTTGATTTCTAAAATCAATTACCAAAGATGTCAACTTCCAAAGTTGGTAGATCTTTTTCAAAATTAAAAACAAAGTGTGTTGGTTGTTGATTGAGTGTTGAATAAGCAATCCAAGCTTTCACTCAACCATTAACAACTTCCATCACTAGTCAAACTTGTTGATGTAAGTCAAGTGGGTCCCATCACTTTTAAATTCAAAATTTAAGTCGAACAACTCAACACGCAACTTCGCTCGGGCCCGGGTTCATTTAATTCCGAATTAAAAAGAATTTTATGTCGTGACTTAATTAAATATAATTTAATTAAATAATAATGCCTCGCAAAATTATTACGAAAGTCGCTCGCGAATTAATTCTAAATTAATTCGTTCTCCCGAATTAAAATCCAATTTTAATTCCGTTTTGAAATCTAATTTCAACTAATATATCCAATATATTATTTAATCGATTAATTCTAAATTAACCGTTCTCTCTCTTCTGTCTGAATTTTATCCCAGATAATTTCTTGCCGTAATTAATCCTAGATTAATTTTCTCTCTCTTATAATTAATCATATATTAATTATGTTTGAGTCAAATGTTATCGGTGAATCTTTGGGAAGCGACCCATGAGATCCCTAGATATGTTGGTAGTAAATACGGTCATCGGACTATCCGAATACGTGCGTACCTAGTACCACGTTCTTACCGATTTACAAGACATGGTTGGCTTCTAGCAAAGCACCGTGCCTACCCAGTTATCCAGAAATATTCTTTTAAAGAATACATAATCTTTATCAAGCGTAGTATGCTAAGTATTGCGTATTACGATTCAGTATCGGATGTCCCATGCCAGGCCTGGGGCTGGAAATGTGTATGCCCCGTACGAAGCATATATCAGATCACTAACAACTAGTCTCTTTAATCGGATAATCATGACCTTGTCATATTATCCCGATAGCTGCAGCATATAAGAGCACCAGTTCTGTATCATGCGTGATCATCATCTCCATTTGACTGAAGTGACACTTCCATCTTGACATCACATCCAATACACTACGATTCTCAATAAACCCAAAAGAGGCATACACAGAACCTGTTAAATCCCCGAACGACCAAAACCAAAGCCTACTGATTGTCGCAAGTATTAGCGATGCAAGTCTCAGGTTAAGACCACATACACCTACTGTAAGACACAGAAATCAGTGACGTTATCCTGGGCTCGCGGCCCGGTAGGGAGTACGGAGTAGCCCGCGGGGGACTAAACCGGAGAAATAAAATGGAGTCGCCACCCAGTGTGAACTGGGAAATGATTTAAGGCCGCACTCACCCCTCGCAAGGGAGACCTCAAACCGTTGGGTTCGGAATGGTCACTTACTTATGCCACTTGTAATGAATGAATTTGTGCAATAATCTAACCAAGTCTACACAACATACATACACGAGAATAACCTACATCTAAGTTTGCATACAACCAATATCTAAGTTTGCATACATAGAAGTAAATGAAATAAAAGCGAGTACACAATCCCATGAACATATGTGTGAACGTTTCCTCAAGCGGTACGTGGAGTTGTATCCCAAGTACATACCACACTACCGTCCAATCGGATTCGGCTATGAAATTTACGTCTGGGTTTTCATCCGATATACCACGAGAAGCAACACTTAATCACTAACCCAATATTGACATACATGAAACATGATAATGCATATAACCATAAATAACCGAAGAGACAAACATGCGAAACACAAAATAGATGCGGAACAACAAAACAACAATAAATGGAAATTAAATACGAACTAATAAAAGACTAATAATGTGAAATAAATACGGAACAATAAATATGCG
Organism: Zanthoxylum bungeanum; assembly: GCA_019454045.1. Classification (NCBI taxonomy): domain Eukaryota; kingdom Viridiplantae; phylum Streptophyta; class Magnoliopsida; order Sapindales; family Rutaceae; genus Zanthoxylum; species Zanthoxylum bungeanum. The sequence goes on along the minus strand of SKCR01015020.1, from coordinate 31,736 downwards.
GCCAAAGAATTTAGCCGATTTCAATGTAAGACTTCGCATACCCGGTTGGATGTATTCCACGTCCAACCGAGCATGTCGTTTCCAAGATGACAAAATAAAATATAACAAAGGGTTCCCTCAGGTCGTACCTTTTAAGTCGCTTCTCGGAAGTGCATTACGTGGCTGTCGGAAGGGTTAATGCTCCGTAACTTTTTCGGTTCACTGGTTCAATGTTTTCCTTCTTCGCCTCACTGTTTTGGGCTGCTGTTTTCTCTGTTTTGAGCTGTTATTTTTTCGGCTTTTTTTGGACCGTTTAAGGGATGTTTTAGGGCTGCAGTTTGCGGTAATTTGAGGGTCTTTTTGGGGGGCTGTTTTGCGGTAATTTAGGGTGTCTTAAGGTGCAGTTTTTGTGGTAATGCAGAGGGGGCTGTGATTTACGGCAGTTTGAGGGCTGGTCGTTTGTCTTTTGTTGCTATTTTAGTCGGTGAGGATTGTTTGTTTTTGTTGCTTTATTTTGGTCGGCTAATGGTTGGTTGATTTATGGCTTTCACGTGTGTATGGTAATTGAGGGATGCTTATGTGTGAAGCTGGGTCGTGTGATGCCAAGGGGGACTGCTGGCTTATGTGAGTGGTCAAGGTTTGTTTTGTACGTGAGTGAGGATGGTGAATTAGGCGTGAGGATAAGGTTTGTTGGCTTTATTTATTGTTTCGAAGAGTGAGTGTGACGGTGAAGGGTGCGTGTATTTATGGAGAGAGAATGTGGAGAAGGTCGTTTAGGGTTTGGTTGATCGTGTGTGTGAAAGAAGATCAGGCCGTGAGCTGTGTTGGGAATAAGAGAGCTAGATTTTCTATGGTCCTTTGAGTTTTAAGGTTTATTTGTGTTTTTTTGGTTATAGCCGAGAGTCAGTGGCGTGTATCTTAGGGTTTTAGAGGTTTGAAGGGCTGCTAGGTTGTGGCTTCAGGTTGAGGGTTTGTCGAGAAGAGAGAGGGAGAGGGATGTGAGTGGTCTGGTTCAGAGAGATTAGGGTTTTTGGCTTTTTGTTCGCTGAATATGAAAGAGTGTGAAGAGAGAGAGAGAGAGCTGATGAGTGAGGATGAGTGAAAGAAAGGATCGGTCGAGAGGTTAGAGAGAGAGAGAGAGAGTTGTGAGTGAAGAGAGCTCCCATTGGGTTTTAGTTTGTGTGTCTTTTTATAGGAGTGGGTTAGAGTTGTCCTTGTATGAGTAGGAAATGGAGATTGTGTGATTATGGGGAATATTTAATTGGTGTGTTATAAGGAAATGATTTGTTTGATTTTAGGAAGGTGATTTATTTAGTTTAGGAAATGGATTTATGGGATTTGATTTGATTTATTTAATTTGGGAATGTGATTTGTTTGGATTTTAACATGTGTTTAATGTGTTTATTATTTTTTGGAAGGGATTTGGGCGTGTGGGTTGGTGGTGTGTGGGCTTGGGTGTGTGGCTTGGTCTGGGTTGCGGGGGTTTTGGGCCAAGGATGAATTTTAAAACAGAGATCCAACGAGCGAACCCGAAGCTAAGCAAACGAATTTAATCCAACAGGTTATTGATTTTTGAATTTCCATTTCGACGTCTGTTTCCCGTGACTTCCGCAACTTATCGGGTAGTGCCTCCATACGAGGCTCATCGTCGGGACTTATGCATAAATGAAATGCCTACAGTCGCCCCCACTTTGATGGGACTTGTGCAATTTGTGACAATGACAATCCTATCAAATTTATGCAATGCATTTTTACTTATCTAGCTCGCTAGCTGCTGCCTGACTTACCTGTTGCTTCGAACAGAGTTGATCTGGTGGTGAGGTGTTGTGACCCCTGAGGTTCATCCCTGCAAGATGCTGCGATCTCTAGGAATCACTACCAAACTGAGCTGATAAGAGGTGGTGAGGTGCTTCGACCTCAAGGTTCATCCCTGCAAGATGCTGCGATCTCTAGGAATCACTACCGAACTGAACTGATTTGATGGTGAGGTGCTTCGACCCCAAGGTTCATCCCTGCAAGATGATGCGATCTCTAGGAATCACTACCGGACTGAGCTGATATGGTGGTGAGGTGCTTCGACCTCTGGACTTTGTTCCCTAGGCTTTATTCTCGAACTGTGCTGATAAGTTGTGGTCCCCTTCCGAACCTTGCTCCATTCCCGGAGCGCCATTCCCGGCATGCTAAACCTCATTCCCGAGGCGTCGCGGTTGTGGGCCTCGACCCATGCTCCATTCTCGGAGTGCCATTCCCGGCATGTGATGATATGGGCCTCGACCCATGCTCCATTCCTGGAGCGCCATTCCCGACATCGCTGATGTGGGCCTCGACCCAAGCTCCATTCCCGGAGCACCATTCCCGACATGTGAAGATATGGGCCTCGACCCATGCTTCATTCCCGGAGTGTCAATCCCGGCATCACTGATATGGGCCTCGACCCATGCTCCATTCTCGGAGCGCCATTCCCGGCATCACTGATGTGGGCCTCAACCCATGCTCCATTCCCGGAGCGCCATTCCCGGCATCTGATGATGTGGGCCTCGACCCATGCTCCATTCCCGGAGCACCATTCCCGGTATTATTGATGATGTGGGCCTCGACCCATGCTCCATTCCCGGAGCGCCATTCCCGGCATTGCTGATGTGGGCCTCGACCCATGCTCCATTCCCGGAGCGCCATTCCCGGCATGCTCAACCACATTCCCAATGCGTCGCTGATGATGTGAGGCTCGAACCATGCTCCATTCCCGGAGCGCCATTCCCAGCTTGCTAATCCTCATTCCCGAGGAGTTGCTGATAATGTGGGCTTCGACCCTGGGATTCATTCTCCAAAACTACTGATAGTGTGGACCTCGATCATGGGATTCATTCCCGAAATTGCTGATACTGTGGGCCTCGACCCTGTGATTCATTCCCCCAAAAATGCTGATACTGTGGACCTCGATCATAGGATCCATTCCCCAAAACTGCTGATAGTGTGGGCCTCAACCCTGGGATCCATTCCCGAAACTACTGATGCTGTGGACCTCGACCCTGCGATCCATTCCCCAAACTGCTGACAATGTGGGCATTAACCCTGGGATCCATTCCCGAAATTGCTGCTACTGTGGACCTCGACCCTGGGATCCATTCCCCAAACTGCTGACAACATGGGCCTCGACCTTCGGATTCATTCTCGAAACCACTGACAATGTGGGCCTCGACCCTGGGATTCATTCCCGAAACTACTGACAACGTGGGCCTCGACCCTGAGATTCATTCCCGAAACCGCTGACAATATGGGCCTCGACCTTGGGATTCATTCCCATTGGATTCATTCTCGAAACTACTGATTGTATGGGCCTCAGCCCTGGGATTCATTCCCCCGGGATTCCTTCCCAAAACTACTGATAGTATGGGCCTCAACCATGGATTCATTCCTGAAACTGCTAATAATGTGGGCCTCGACCCTGGGATTCATTCCCGATGCTGTTGATAATATGGGCCTCGACCCTGGGATTCATCCCCGAAATTGCTTGACTTTGCCACTTTTTCCTTTTCTTAAAAACCTGCGAACAAAAACAAAACAAAACAAAATATGTGCATGTGACGTGTATGCATGGATGTATTTCCTATTCCGATGGGTTAGGCCTTCCGTGTTCTCCTTGGTGCCATTTGCCTACAAATGTCTCTGGTCGCCCCCTGGGTCTGCTTATAATTTCCTTCTGCCGGTTCTTTTCTGGTGATTGCTCAGTTCTATTTTGTCTTCATGGCTCAAGTTCCCGTTATGTCCCTTATCCACGGGATGGTAGATTGGTCGCCCCCATACTTGGTTTAGCTTTATGTTCTTTGCTTTTTGCTTTAGGCCAACATAGATCATGTGATGTGACGTTCCATACCAACATACTATACTGCCTCTTACGAAATTGTCCCAATAGTTATACATATTGTTGCCCTCAAAGGATGCCCAATATCAAAACCAGAGAACCTTCAAAACACTCGATGCAACTCAAATCCAAGTCGTTGAATAAATGATCTAAGCCAGACTCAAAGTGTGTGTATGCAAAGGTTCCTTTGCAGATTCATCCCCAGGTAAGCCAACTCAATGATTTCGTCAAAAAATTAGGATCGATGGGTCAAACCAACCTAGATGTCTAAATTATACCCTGTAGTTGCTTTTCTGTGCTTAATGTGATATGGTTTTCTTTTTTTTTTCTTTTTTTTTCCTTTTTCTCCTTTTTTTTTTCAATACACCTACCCTTTAAGGTAGTATTTCTCCTCATGGTGGTCCTAATACTCGCCCATGGGTAGCTTCACGCTTATCGGTTATATGTGGTTTATATTTTCTTCGTTAGAGACTTTTCTTTGGTTTCCAACCATACCACATATCGTAACACAAGTAAGTCAGGATGGACATCTAGGCGAACGGTCATTCATCGATCCGCAATCTCTTCAACTAGTCACCTTGCCGACTACTCAGGCTTTGACTGCTAAGATCCTATAATTAAGTGCTCGCGAGTCTAACCTAGATCAACTACTCAAAATATCGGATGAGAGTACCTCTCGCACTTATCGTTTCTAAGGTTTCACCCTGAAGCAAACAATTTCATCGGACTTATGCCTAAATATTAAGGACTAAGAACAAATAATTATTTTTTCTTTTTTTTTTCTCTCTTCTTTTTTCTTTTCTCTCTTTTTTTTTTAATTTTTTTTCTTTTTTTTTTTCACAATGGTCTTTCTATCATTGCCGTAAATTTTTCTGTTCCTCAATTTCCTTATCCCCGACATCCGTGTTTGCTAAACTCTTCTTGACAAATCTCTCTTTCTCTAACCCAACGGATATCTATGATGGCTTTTAAGACACATGGGTTAACATGATACGTGTATGCATGAGATGCACGTGGTTATCAAAACAACATATATCCTTCCAACCTTATATCTCCCACACTCGTGGTAAGTCCATTTCTGTCCTAGGTATGGCTTATTTCATGTACCAATGTGGGGTTCACAAAATCGCTCTCTCCTATGCTACGGGGTGAACCTCGGCTACCTTGGTCACTTTCCATCGGTAAAAGACAAAGACCGTTCATTAACAACATGGACTAAGCCTATTATGGGATCATGCCATTGTCTAGAAACGACGAATTGGGCTTTCGGCAACCGTGGTCGTTGGGATGAACTTAGAAGCATCCAAAAGTATGCAAATATGTCGTAACAAGGCGTATCATTCCTGGATAAAAGCCAGTGCGGATATCGAACTCATGCTTCTAGCATATTTGGATCATATTTGGACTTTCTAAGCCCATCAAGGTTTTCATAAAAGTTGTCCTATTATCATTTCAAAGCATTCGATCATATTATTGCGAGATGCAAACTTGTCCCAGTTGAAAAATGCACAACAGGTTTACGCTTTTGCAATAACGTGGCTAAACAACCTCAAATGATAGGGGGCCCAAACACAAAGTGGCCCATAGGAATTTTAGAAAATTTTAGCCCAATCGTCATAAGACACAAACTCGTCCCAGTTTAAATGGCCCAACAAGTTCACATCTCATGACAAGAAGTCCAACTGAATCCAAATGATGATGGTCCCAAACACAAGCAAAAAGGATGGCTCATATGGGTCATACAACTATGGTTCACATGTGGGTTTATAGGAGTGTAGACAAAGGCTCCCGCTGGTGAAGGATTGCCCACAACTAGGTCTCCCCACTCAAGGGTCCGAGCGACCAAGTGAGCGCACCTTTTTTATACGCTAAGGTACGTGCCAACGAGTGATGATACATGACTGACTGTCAAATGGATTTCTTATTGAAGATTCCCCAGAGGGAGGGTGGAGCGGACTCTCTTAAATACTCAAGCCTCTTAGGCTCTTATCGTCTTGGTGACAAGAATTGACAATAGGTCCTCCAAATTAGTCTATCACGGTAAGCTTCAAATAAATGATTATTTAGGTGTCTTCACAGCTTTTCCTTATAGAAAGGTAGTGAATGAAGGAAGACACCAAACCATTACCTAGCTCTAATAGTGCCATTGATTAAACCCCTTGGACCCAACCCACTTGCAGACACAGTTAACTAAAGCGAAAATCGCAAACATTACAAGACATTATTTTGGGGCCGATTCTCTATCCCCAGTTGAGTCGCCAGACTGTAGGACACAGAAATCGGTGATGCTGTCTCGGGCTCGTAGCCCGGTTGGGAGTACGGAGTAGCCCGCGGGGGACTTGTTTGACAGTTATGACCCATAGCGTCACTATTTGTACAGATCATGGTGTTGTTGTACAAATTAACTATGTGACAAATGAGATTGCTCTCTTATCATTTGTGATTAGATCACCAAGATGTATAAATGATAGGAGGTCCTTATGATTTGTTCCTGGATTGAGAATGATATGAGACAGTATCAGTCCATGAAGGATAAATCATTAAATATCCCTAGTCAGAGTATTATCGAGATTGGACATCGATAAATGTGTAAAAGACTAGTATTACACTTGTGCGCGTTGTAAGGGCACAACAACATAGTTCTCATATATTTGGGTATAGGATACTCATGCAAGTGTAATAGGAGGTTGTGTTTTACCGATGGTACGGGAAACAGCTTCGCTCTGGATAGACCCCCCTCGGAATTCCATTGGTAGTATGACTATGTGTCTATGGAAGTCCGAAATCAGGGTAGGTGTATTTGGTCTTAACCTGAGACTTGCACCGCTAATACTTACGAGAATCAATATACTTTGGTTTCGGTCGTCCAGAGCTTTAACCGGTTTCTGTGTATGCCTCTTCTGGGTATATCGAGAATCGTAGTGTGTTGGGTGTGATGTCAAGACGGAAGTATCACTCCAGTCATATGGAGATGATGGTCACGTAAAATAAGGAACTGGTTCTCTTATATGCTGCAGCTATCGGGATGTTATGACAAGGTCATGTATATCCGATTATAGAGACTAGTTACCAGACATCCGACATGTGCTTCGTACGGGGCAGACACAATTCCAGCCCCAGGCCTAGCACGTGATCATCCAATACTGGATCGAAATACGCAATGCTACGTATACTACGCCTGATATAGATCGCTTATTCCTGTAAGCATATTTCTGGAGAATTGGGTAGGCATGGCGCTTTGCTAGAAGCCAACCTTGTCTTGTAAATCGGTATAAACGTAGTACTAGGTACTTACGTGTTCAGATAGTCCGACGACCGAATTTACTGCCAACATATCCGGGGATCTCATGGGTCGCTTCCCGAAGATTCACCGATGACGTATGACTCGCACTTTCAATTAATCTGGGATTAATTAGATGAGAGAGAAAATTAATCTGGGATTAATTGCGGAGATATTTTATATGGGATAAAATATCAATTAAAGAGAGATAACGATTAATTTGGAAATAATCGATAAAATAATATATTCGATATATTATACGGAATTAGATTTCGACGCGGAATTAAAATTAGATTTTAATTCGGGCGAAACGTGAATAGTGATTTCGCTAGGCATAATCATTTAATTACGTCGCAACGGAAAATTCGTTAATTTGGAATTAGCGAACCCGAGCCCGGGATTGTTTGCGAGCGCATTCGTATTTCGAATTTGAGTGTGGCACGGAAGTCAAATCAAGCGTCAAATCGCTAGTCGCATCTAGCGTCACATCATTCATCAATCAAGTGATAGATGTCTTTCACTTTGAGTGATTGACGCAAGTCACTATTCATGATTGAGGGAATTGATGGAAGTGGTTGAAGCCCTTAATGGCTTGACTTTTTTGTATTTGATAAATCAATTTTATTTTATTTTATTTTTTGAAATTGAAAAAGGTGCAGTAGATACACTAAATCAAATACCAAAATATCACTTCAATTCTCTCTCTCTTCTCACGTTTTTGGGAGCCAAATTGCTCTCTCTCTCTCTCTCTCTCTCTCTCTCTCTCGGCCTTGGAAGCCTTCTTCTCCCCTTCACTGGTTCTGTTTTTGCCGTGAAAATGGAGAAGCAAATGAGTGATTTTGTTGCAAAATCAAAGTGCTAGCACACTCTAGGAGACATACGAAGGTGATAGGGAAACCCACCCGCGAGCTTGGAATACCATTCGAAAGCTTGGAGCTTGGATTCTTGAAGATTGAAGCCGAAAATGGGGACTCCAAATCAGCTCACTGCCGAGAGCATGAAGAGGGCAGAAACCATATTTTTGTCTTCATTCGCGTCGCTTAACCGATCATTGTGAGTATTCCGCAACTCCCTCGTTGTATTCGCACTTATTTTCATTGCTTGAAATGATCTTGGGAAGCTTAGAAAACCCAACAATGGTATCTATGAGCAAGGTTGAGCATGAAAATATTTTAGGGTTAAAATTGGGTAAAATGAATTTGAGCATGATTTAATGAAATTGGATGATTTAGTATGCTTAAATGTGGTTGAATAGAAGATTGATTGGATCAATTTCAAGAAATTTTGTTTGGAACAATTTTCCCTAATTTTGGAAGCTTGGCCGAATATACATTGCCCTAAATGTCTTGGAATTTTTTGATTTTGATTCATTGGATGAGTTGGAAATCAATTGGGAATGTTGATTTAATGTTGAATTTGATTCAATTGGATTGGATTTGCAATTTGGCATAAAAAAACCATAAAAGCGGAGACCTTAAAGCATGTTAATTGGGTTTGATTTTTGTTAAATTGTGTTGGACATGACTTAATATTGATAAGCATGATTAATTAGGCTAATTTGGTGTTTTGGAAATATTGATTTGGGTAATTAATTATGCTATACACTTAATGTAATTAAATTGTGAAATTGAGTTTTGTAATTTAATTATTTGGGCTAATTTTGGAAATTGGGCTTGTAATGTTGTTATTGGGCTTATTGGGCTTGGTTGTACCAAGTTAGGTTTAGGCTAAATTGGTTGGATCCAATTGGGCCCATAACCGCTTCCATAAAGCCCAAATGCGACAAATGGACCTTAATAATTTAATTGGGCTTAATGGGCCTAAATTGATTTCTAGGCTTATGGGGTTAATCCCGGATTGGACTTTGGTTATTGGGTTTGACCCGAGTTGACCAAAAGTCCACGCCTTAAGAAATTAATTAAAAGCCCATTGGACTTTAATTAAATTGACGTTGGACATTAATCGGGCTTTGAGACCCGTAACGATTAAATTTGGAATTTAAGTCGTAAAGGTTTATTAATAAAGTGTAATATTTAATTTGGAATTAAATAGTGAATTAGTATTAAATACATATTAAATTGGATTTAATTTTGTAGTTTAATTTAATTCAAGAATTCGTACTTTGAGTACTTATTCGCAAAACGAGTTTGACTCACGCAAAATCAAATCGTTGTTTGAACATTAGATGGTCACTAATTATCAGATTAATTAATTTGATTAGATTGATTGATAATATGCTTGTGTGAATACATGGTTGCGATGCATGAATAATGTATATCGGATGGATATTAGATGGGTGGGGCAATTTTAGAAATTGTTGTAATAAATTTGGAATTTATTAAATTGGACCTGCGTGTCCAGCCTTATTACCTCCTTTCTCATTGTATTTCTCTTCTCACATATTCCCCTCAATGTAAATGATGTTTCTTTAGAAGTGTAGTGTAACGGGTAGAAGTAAATACATGTGCTAGCGGGAGAGAGAAAGGGAGAGATTTGATCTAGGATCAATATGTAAAGTATCCATCCGCATATCATTATTATTTATTTTATACGCGCTTTATTATGTATTTAGCATGCATGTTTAAGGGTGTATGATGATGAGACCTTAACAAAGATAATAAATTGGTTGCCAATTTGCACGCGAAAAAACCCTCACAAATATTAAGCGTTTTTCCTTCCATTGAGTTATCCTTACTCAAGATCCGAGACTGGCATTGGCTGTTGGCCAAAGTCAAGGCCTTTGTCCGTCGAGGATGTGTTTGAATCACGAGAGCTTTGTTCCATATCGGTGTCTTGTCCAAGTTATGGTTTGTTGGCCAAAGTCAAGACCACTTCTTGTCCATCGACATTGATTACGAAGCTTTCCATGGTTAATGGGTTCCGCTTAACTGGGATCACTAAGTTTGTTGTGCCAAAGCCAAAGCTTAGTTGATTCGGAGGAAAAAGGTTAGGTAATATATTGGATATATTGGCATATATAAGATATATGTTTCGGACTTGGATGTCCCCCTACTGGATCTAGGAATTGGATTGGATCCAATTGATCTTAGAGATCTACCTAGTTAATTATACATACAATTTGTTGGCCAAAGTCAAGATTGTGTGATATTCAACGGGATCCTAGCCGCTAGGAAACACGGTTTCCCGAGTACTCGACAGAGGGTTAGAGGCTCCCCAAAAATAGTGTGAGGCAAGAATTAAATTTGCAATATTCATTTAATTACTTGCCATACGCGCTCAATCATAATATCATTCGTCAAATCAATTAAATTAGTCGAACTAATATTTAAACGTTGTTTTAATTAACAGTTGGACTGTATTCAAACAAATAAATTATAGTTGATTAAATAGTTGGACTATATAATCATTATAATAAATAGTACCTAAATCGTTGATTAAATAGTTGGACTATTAAAATCAAGATAAAATTGAAAGATTGACATTTAAAACATAATCCTAGGGAAAATGTATTTAAATGCTTTAATTTTTCAAATTGGGAATAAAGTTTCAGGATGGTCCTGGAAACTAATAAGTTACTTTATTTGATAAAATACATATTAGGCCTAAGCCCGGAGTTAAGAAAATAGTAGAGCATGATCTTTGGAAGATTCATGTGATGATAACTTTAGTGCTTAATCCATTAAGCTTGTCAAATTAGACTCCTTAATTTCTTCATCAGAACTAAGGATTAGATCCTTAAAGTATGATAATGAAATTGAAGGATCTTCATAGGTCTATTATTAGATCTTAAGTACTAAAAATTCAATAGTAAACTCTTGGAGGGTTAATGACTATTCTCAAGGAGATAAAGTCAAAGTTTGCAATAAGACAAGTAGCGCAAGGCGCACCTTACTTCGATATTGTAGAAACCTGAGGCTTGGCTAAAGGCTACTGGAATGTGAAAAGGGCAATGGTAAAATCATTATAATCTTCTGGGAAGATAAAAGACATATCCCAAAATGTCTGCCTAAATGTAGCAAACGGGATCGCGGAAGCGTGACTGCCGTTTGGACAAAGCAGACATGAAGGAATTGAAGACGAGCAAGGCTCTGACTTCAAATATGTTTGTCATAAATATGTTCACTACTAGTAATGAAATTGGATTTTAAATACTTAGTGTGATACATAAATATGTATTGATGTTCAGAATCTGCTATGAGCATGATACTGACATCTATTGAGAATTATATGCGATTTGGAAACGGGACGAAAGTCGCTGTTTTAACCGTAGATACCTATATTTAGGAACTACCCTTCGGGTTTGTACCTAAATTTGGAAACTGTTATAATGTAACTAGTTTGACTAGAACATTATCTCCATATCAGTGTTTATCCGTTGCAGATTTACCTTTATATTCTAGAACACTAAAGTGTTTCATTATATAAAGATGATATTGAGATAAACACATTAGATGTGAAATAACAGCATTTATATTTTGAATATAAATAAATCTCAAACATATAAGATGACAAACAAATAGCTCAAACTGATTTGATCAGAAGAGACTTATTGTGGCATTGTTGTCTGAGACACTATTAAACAAGAATCGTATATCCACACTTTCGAAGAGTGGGTACTAGGACTAATTTGATTCTATTTAAATTAAAGTCACGAATCTAGTATTTGGGCAAAGTGCCTAAAAAACACTATTTACTTGGTAAAAGTGTAAATGCCACCGATCTGTTAGCCCTAGTTCATAGTGAAGCAAGTGGGCCCATGTCTAGCTAGGCTGGATGTGGATATGAATATTTCGTGACCTTTACGGATGTGCATCGCGTTATGGTTATGTGTTTCTTTGAAACACAAATCGGAAACTTTTAAAGTTTTCAACACGAAATAGACAAACAGATCGGCTTAAGTATTAAATCATCACAGTTAGACCATTATGAAAATACTTAAGCAATAAGTTTCTAAAATACTTGAAAGAGTATAATATTCTTTCAAAGAGGACTCCTCCCGGAACATGTCAATTTGACGGTGTGTCCGATCCAGAGTAACCGAATCTTGTTGGACATGATAAGGTTAATAATGAGTCGCTCTGAGCTACCATTTCCTTCAATGGATAAGCATAAACAGTGCAGAACTTATTTTGAATAAGGTTCCATAAAATCTGTTTGACAGATTTCATATTAGATATGAACATGAAAGAAACTAGGTTTCTCAATCCTGATATTTGGGATGCTAGGCATATGTTTGGATGATACCAAACTAAAACCCAAATTGGATAAGTGCCTAATGTAGGTTATCCTAGGGATACCAAAGTATAATACTTATACAACTCACATGAGAATAATGTAATTGTTGCTCACCATGCGGTTTTCCTAAGAGGAATACCTGTATGCAGTGGTAAGTGGGAGGATAGTAAAACTCGATGAAAATCAGAGTATAATGTTCAAGGCACCAATTCCTTAATGGAACACAAACAGTTCATCAAGGATGAAACTGTACCAGTAATCTTCGAATACACAAGAACCGCGTAGATCAGAGAGAGTCAGAAAGCAACTTGGGGTATAGGTTTCTGATCTCACCTCATAAAGATGTCAATCTTATTGAGGAAGACGAACTAACTACATTTAAGGAAGTGATACAGGTATCGACTCCCAATTATGGCAAAGTACCATGAATCTGAAATGGATTCCATGTATATCAATTATGTTTAGACACTAGTTGATGTACCGCAAGGCATTGTGCCTATTGGTACTTATAAGTCTTCAAGGAAGACATACATGGATGGCAACATACCAACGTATTAAGCTAGGCTTGTAGCGAAAAGGTATCGTTATCAACATTATGTTGATTTCGATTCAACCTTTTACCTGTTGCCACTGTATATCTATTTGGATAATGCTTGCTAAAGCTGCATGTTTCATTTATGAAATATGACAGCTGAACGGAAAATCGCTTTCCTTAAAAGGAAACCTTTTGGAGGATGTTTACAACATCCTGTCGGTTATGTCGTACCAAAACTAGAAAACAAGGTTTGCAGGTTACTCGATCCATGTATGGATTGAAGCAAGCATTAGGTTCTTAGAATTATCATTTTGATGTAATCATAATAGTTTATGGTTTAATTCAAAACGAAATGATTCTTGTGTATATAAGGAGGTTAGTGGGAGCACACTGACAATAAATGTTCTATAAATAATGATAATATATGTCATTTCTTGGAAATGATATTCCCATAAAACAATCGGTGAAAGCTTGGCTTTCATGAAAACTCTCCGAGAAATCGTACATTGAAAAATGTACGCGACCTGGTATCTCATACGCTTTGAGCATATGGATTCACAAACAGGCCAATCCAAGTGATAGTCACTGGATTGATATTAAGAACATCCATTAGTATCTTAGAGATCTAGGATGCTGTCTTAATCTATAGAAAAGGAGAACTTAAAGTGACTCGGATCACTATTGCAATTTTCCCAACCGATAAAACGACTATGAGTCGCAAAACGGTACTATACAGTTTGAAATAACGGTACAGTGAGCTGGAAATCTTCCAAGCAAGATACTTTTACCGAATAAACAATAAATGCGGGATATTGATGCAGCTGAGGCAGAAATAGAAGCCATTTGGGTCTATAACAAATCTAATTAGATTAGATATAGTTCTATTAGTAACTGAGCTAGGCATCAGTTCAAGCTAAAGAATTAATGGTCTCATCAACGATCCAGATACATACTTTGATATTCATCTGATTCGTTCGAATCATACATCGTGGCGATGTGATGATTAAATAAATCGCATCAGATGATAATCATGCAAATCCGCTGACGAAAACCTTTCCTCAGCAGTTTGAGCCAACCGTACATAGTTCGGGTGTTAGACACTCGAGTGACTGGCTATAGGCCAAGTGGGAGATTGTTGGACAGTTATGACCCATAGCGTCACTATTTGTACAGATCATGGTGTTGTTGTACAAATTAACTATGTGACAAAGGAGATTGCTCTCTTATCATTTGTGATTAGATCACCAAGATGTATAAATGATAGGAGGTCCTTATAATTTGTTCCTGGATTGAGAATGATATGAGATAGTATCAGTCCACGAAGGATAAATCATTAAATATCCCTAGTCAGAGTATTATCGAGATTGGAGATCGATAAATGCGTAAAAGACTAGTATTACACTTGTGCGCGTTGTGAAGGCACAATGGCATAGTTCTCATATATTTGGGTATACGATACTCATGCAAGTGTAATAAGAGGTTGTGTTTTACCGATGGTACGGGAAACAGCTTCGCTCTGGATAGACCCCCCTCGGAATTCCATTGGTAGTATGATTATGTGTCTATGGAAGTCTGAAAATAGGGTAGGTGTATTTGGTCTTAACCTGAAACTTGCACCGCTAATACTTACGAGAATCAATATACTTTGGTTTCGGTCGTCCAGAGCTTTAACCGGTTTCTGTGTATGCCTCTTCTGGGTATATCGAGAATCGTAGTGTGTTGGGTGTGATGTCAAGACGGAAGTATCACTCCAGTCATATGGAGATGATGGTCACGTAAAATAAGGAACTGGTTCTCTTATATGCTGCAGCTATCGGGATGTTATGACAAGGTCATGTATATCCGATTATAGAGACTAGTTACCAGACATCTGACATATGCTTCGTACGGGGCAGACACAATTCCAGCCCCAGGCCTAGCACGTGATCATCCGATACTAGATCGAAATACGCAATGCTACGTATACTACGCCTGATATAGATCGCTTATTCCTGTAAGCATATTTCTGGAGAATTGGGTAGGCATGGCGCTTTGCTAGAAGCCAACCTTGTCTTGTAAATCGGTATAAACGTAGTACTAGGTACTTACGTGTTCAGATAGTCCGACGACCGAATTTACTGCCAACATATCCGGGGATCTCATGGGTCGCTTCCCGAAGATTCACCGATGACGTATGACTCGCACTTTCAATTAATCTGGGATTAATTAGATGAGAGAGAAAATTAATCTGGGATTAATTGCGGAGATATTTTATATGGGATAAAATATCAATTAAAGAGAGATAACGATTAATTTGGAAATAATCGATAAAATAATATATTCGATATATTATACGGAATTGGATTTCGACGCGGAATTAAAATTAGATTTTAATTCAGGTGAACGAATTAATTTAGAATTAATTCGTTAGCGACGTGAATAGTGATTTCGCTAGGCATAATCATTTAATTACGTCGCAACGGAAAATTCGTTAATTTGGAATTAGCGAACCCGAGCCCGGGATTGTTTGCGAGTGCATTCGCATTTCGAATTCGAGTACGGCAAGCAAGTCAAATCAAGCATCAAATCGCTAGTCGCATCTAGCGTCACATCATTCGTCAATCAAGTGATAGATGTCTTTCACTTTGAGTGATTGACGCAAGTCACTATTCATGATTGATGGGAATTGATGGAAGTGGTTGAAGCCTTTAATGGCTTGACTTTTTTGTATTTGATAAATCAATTTTATTTGATTTTTTGAAATTGATAAAGGTGTATTAGATACACTAAATCAAATACCAAAATATCACTTCAATTCTCTCTCTCTCTCTCTCACGTTTTTGGGAGCCAAATTTTCTCTCTCTCTCTCGGCCTTGGAGGTAAGGGTGGCAATAAAGCCCGCGGCCCGGACCGGCCCGGCCCGCGGGCTTTGGCCCGGCCCGGGGGTGGAAAAAGCCCGGGCCGGGCCTTGAAAAGAAAGCCCGGCACGGGCCCGGGCCCGGGCCGGGCTTTTCTATTTTGGCCCGGGCCCGGCCCGGCCCGGCCAAAATTAAAAAAAAAAAAAAAACATAAATATATATATATTTTTTTAATATGTTTGTATATTTTTAACATTTAAATTGTTAATTTATCAATGAAACTTGTGATTTATTTATAAATTGTATTTGTATATAGTGTAAATATATTTTATATTTATATATTTTTAATTTTTAAATTTTTTTTTTAATTTTCGGGCCCAAAAAAAGCCCGGGCCCAAGCCCGGCCCGGAAGACACCCGGGCCGGGCTTTTCCCGGGCCCGGGCTTTTTTTTTGTTGGCCGGGCTTGCAAAAGCCCGGCCCGGCCCGGCCCATTGCCACCCCTACTTGGAGGCCTTCTTCTCCCCTTCACTGGTTCTGTTTTTGCCGTGAAAATGGAGAAGCAAATGAGTGATTTTATTGCAAAATCAAAGTGCTAGCACACTCTAGGAGACATACGAAGGTGATAGGGAAACCCACCCGCTAGCTTGGAATACCATTCGAAAGCTTGGAGCTTGGATTCTTGAAGATTTAAGCCGAAAATGGAGACTCCAAATCAGCTCACTGCCGAGAGCATGGAGAGGGCAGAAACCAGATTTTTGTCTTCATTCGCGTCGCTCAACCGATCATTGTGAGTATTCCGCAACTCCCTCGTTGTATTCGCACTAATTTTCATTGCTTGAAATGATATTGGGAAGCTTAGAAATCCCAACAGGACTAAACCGGAGAAATAAAATGGAGTCGCCTCCCAGTGTGAACTGGGAAATGATTTAAGGCCGCACTCACCCCTCGCAAGGGAAGACCTCAAACCGTTGGGTTCAGAATGGTCTCTTACTTATGCCACTTGTAATGAACGGATTTGTACAATAATCTAACTAAGTCTACGCACATACATACACGAGAATAACCTACATCTAAGTTTGCATACAGCCAATATCTAAGTTTGCATACATAGAAGTGAATGAAATAAAAGCGACCACACAATCCCATGAACATATGCGTGAACGTTTCCTCAAGCGGTACGTGGAGTTGTATCCCAAGTACAGACTTCACTACCGTCCATTCGGATTCGGCTACGGAATTTACGTCTGGGTTTCCATCCGATATACCACGAGAAGCAACACTCAATCACTAACCCAATATTGACATACATGAAACATGATAATGCATATAACCATAAATAACCGAAGAGACAAACATGCGAAACACAAAATAGATGCGGAACAACAAAACAACAATAAATGGAAATTAAATGTGAAATAATAAAAGACTAATAATGCGAAATAAATGCGGAACAATAAATATGCGACCAAAGAATTTGGCCGTTTTCAATGTAGGACTTCGCATACCCAGTTGGACGTATTCGACGTCCAACCGAGCATGCCATTTCCAGGATGAAAAAATGAAATATAACAAAGGGTGCCCTTAGGTCGTACCTTTTAGTTGCTTCTCGGAAGTGCGTTACGTGGCCGTCGGAAGGGTTAATGCTTCGTAACTTTTTCGGTTCACTTGTTCAATGTTTTCCTTCGTCGCCTCACTATTTTGGGCTACTATTTTCTTTGTTTTGAACTGCTGTTTTTGCTATTTTTGGGCTGTTTTTGGACCGTTTAAGGGATGTTTTAGGGCTGCAGTTTACGGTAATTTGAGGGAGTTTTTGGGGGCAGTTTTGCGGTAATTTAGGGTGTCTTAAGGTGTAGTTTTTGCGATAATGTAGGGGGACTATGATTTGCAGCAGTTTGAGGGCTGGTCGTTTGTCTTTTGTTGCTATTTTAGTCGGTGAGGATTGTTTGTTTTTGTTGCTTTATTTTGGTCGGCTAATGGTTGGTTGATTTATGGCTTTCACGTGTGTATGGTAAGTGAGGGCTGCTTATGCGTGAAGCTGGGTCGTGTGATGCCAAAGGGGCTACTGGCTTATGTGAGTGGTCAAGGTTTGTTTTGTACGTGAGTGAGGAGGGTGAATTAGGCGTGAGGATATGGTTTGATGGCTTTATTTATTGTTTCGAAAAGTGAGTGTGACAGTGAAGGGTACGTGTATTTAGGGAGAGAGAATGTGGAGAAGGCCGTTTATGGTTTGGTTGAGCATGTGTGTGAAAGAAGATCAAGCCGTGAGCTGTGTTGGGAAGAAGAGAGCTAGGTTTTCTAGGGTCCTTTGAGTTTCAGGGTTTATTTGTGTTTTTTTGGTTATAACCGAGAGTCAGTGGCGTGTATCTTAGGGTTTTAGAGGTTTGAAGGGCTGCTAGGTTGTGGCTTCAGGTTGAGGGTTTGTCGAGAAGAGAGAGGGAGAGGGATGCGAGTGGTCTGGTTCAGAGAGATTAGGGTTTTTGGGTTTTTGTTCGCCGAATATGAAAGAGTGTGAAGAGAGAGAGAGAGAGCTGATGAGTGAGGATGCGTGAAAGAGATGATCGGTCGAGAGGTTAGAGAGAGAGAGAGAGTTGTGAGTGAAGAGAGCTCCCCTTGGGTTTTAGTTTGTGTGTCTTTTTATAGGAGTGGGTTAGGGTTGTCCTTGTATGAGTAGGAAATGGAGATTGTGTGATTATAGGGAATATTTAATTGTTGTGTTATAAGGAAATGATTTGTTTGATTTTAGGAAGGTGATTTATTTAGTTTAGGAAATGGATTTATGAGATTTGATTTGATTTATTTAATTTGGGAAGGTGATTTGTTTGGATTTTAACATGTGTTTAATGTGTTTATTATTTTTTGGAGGGGATTTGGGCGTGTGGGTTGGTGGTGTGTGGGCTTGGGTGTGTGGCTTGGTATGGGTTGCGGGGGTTTTGGGCCAAGGATGAATTTTAAAACAGAGATCCAACGAGCGAACCTGAAGCTAAGCAAATGAATTTAATCCAACAGGTTATTGATTTTTGAATTTCCCCTTCCGATGTCCATTTCCCGTGACTTCCGTAACTTATCGGGTAGTGCCTCCATACGAGGCTCATCATCGGGACTTATGCATAAATGCAATGCCTACACCTACCCTGATTCGGATTCCCATAGACACATAGTTATACTACCAATGGGATTCCGATGGGTCTATCCAGAGCGAAGCTGTTCCCGATCCAATGGCTAATAGAACCTCATATCACACTTGCATAAGTATTCAATACTTAAATATATGAGAACTATGTCGTTAAGCTTCCATAACGCGCACAAGTTTATACTAGTCTATTCCGCATTATCGATGTCCAATCTCGATAATACTACGACTAGTGATATTTAATGATTAAACTTTTAGTGGATTAATACTGTCTCATATCTTATTAATCCGGTATTAATCATATGGACTTTTATCATTTATATATCCAAGTAATCCAATTACAAAATGATAAAATAGCAATTTCCTTTGTCACATAGTAAATTTGTACAATGAACACCATGTCTTTTATAAATAGTGATGTTATGGTCATAATTGTCCAACAAATGATGTCATCTACATACAAGACTACGAAAACTATCATGCTCCCACTCACTTTCTTATAAACACATGGTTCTTTCTCATTCTTGATGAATCCAGATAATCTATTTATCTCATCAAAACGATGATTCCAGCTTCGGGATGCTTGTTTAAGTCCATAAATAGACTTTTAGAGCTTACAAACCAGGTTTGAAGTCTCACTGGATATGAAACCCTCTGGTTGTTCCATATAGATATCCTCCTCAAGGAATCCATTTAGGAAAGCGATTTTCACATCCATCTGTCATATCTCATAGTCGTGATATGCAGCAATGGCTAAAAGAATCCTAATGGATTTTAACATGGCTATTGGTGAAAAAGTTTCCTCATAGTCGATCCCAGGACGTTGAGTGTAAACTTTCGCTACCAGTCGGGCCTTAAAGGTTTTCACCTTTCCATCGGGTCATAGCTTCCTTTTGTAAACCCATTTACATCTTATAGGTTTAACTCCTTCAGAAAGTTCAACTGAGTCTCATACTTGATTGTCATGCATAGAATCCATCTCAGATTTCATGGCTTTCTGCCATTTTCCCGAATCAATATCCATTATTGCTTCCTTATACGTAGTCGGATATGTTTCCTCCAAGAGGAGAACATCAAGCTTGAATCAGATGTAAAAAATAATCTCTTATGAGGCTTTGATATTCCATTCGACTTACGTAAAACTTGTATTGTAGATCCTTCTTCTAATTGGATCTCTAGTTCTATCTAAGGTTCCTTACTGTTGGGATCAAACTCATCAAGTTCAATCTCTCTATAATTCCCACTTTCTCTCAAAAATTACTTTTCAAGAGAAGTGACAAAACGAACAATAAATACATTTCGTTGCTCATAATCATAGAATTGATATCCCATGGAATTATCAGGATATCCAACGAACCTGTATTTATACCATTTGCGTGCTAGTTTATCCCGCTGTGCAACTCTAACGTATGCAGGACAACCCCAAATCTTTAAATGCCCAAGACTTGGATTTCTACCGAACCATCACTACAAGAAAAAAGGCTTTTACTGATACTAAATTAGTGTCAGTAAAGGGTTTTACTGACACTATATAAATGTGTCAGTGTTGCCGCGCCAGCCAGAAATCACTGACACTAGTTTCTAGTGTCAGTGATTCTTAGTGTCAGTAAACGTTAATACTGTAGTATCAGAAAATTATTGACACTATGGTATCAGTAATCTCTCACACTATTTTAGTGTCAGTAAATTATTGACACTATAACATCAGTATTTAGTGATACTATAGTGTCAGTAAATTTTGTTACTGCAGTATCAGTATATCGCATATATTTGATTTTTAGTGTCAGTAATTATTGTTACTATAGTATCAATATCCGACAATATCTTTTAAAATTTAAAAATCGTATTATTTCACAATTATATTTCTTATTTTTTGTACTTAAATTAATCATAAAATATATATATATATCAACTCAATGAAATAAAAAACTAAAAAATTACATTTATATAAAATTCGCAATATAATAGATTAATCGTATTAATCAATTCAACAGTATCACATGATGAATACAAAAACTCCATCCATAGACAATCTTTAAATTAACATTATATATTTCAAAAACTACTCTTAAAGTCCCACCAAAATGTCATGCCCCCACCAAAATTCATGATACTTGTTGAGAAGCCTGCAACAATCCCCCAACAATATGATATCTGGCACAAAATCTGAAATTATAAACCAATGTTAAGAATTAGATGGACTTCCAAAAAAAATCGATATCTTCATAAATAAAAACATTAAATACATCCAAATAAAAACAAATAAAAATAAAAACAAAATATAACCCTAATCTAATTTTTGTCACATAAAGCACTTATTGACAATAACCATACCAACAACCTAAGAGCATGCATATAAAAAACCAAATGGCATCCATAATAACAAGTTGTATCTTTCATACCGCTACATAATCACCAAAACAAACAAATCAATAACATACAATAAAAAGCATGGAAACAAAGAGAAACATCTAGGGCACAGGCTAGTATTGCCCAAAATCCTACATTTGAATTCATCAATTTACACACTTTTACAAGCAATCATGTCGGCTTCATTCCTCAGAATATACTCTAACGCATTGTCCAAAAACCTAAGAATATGATATGAGAATATTGCACGTTCAATAATTCATTTTCCAATCAATACCTAGTCTGTCTCTTCTTCTGGAGTGTTATTCCCATTCTGCTCTTCCTGCAAAGGCAGATCTGCTGCAGCATGGGCTACTTCTGCTTGTACAAATTGGCATGCAAAAGTAGAGTCAGCCAGACTAGAATCAGATGGAGACATGGAAAATAGTGATTATATAATATCAAGCTTGCCTTCGAAGAAATTAATAAAAACAAAGACACGTCCATAACTATTTAAAATAAAACAGAACCTACAAGCCCCTTCATGGATCCGCAAAAGAAATTTTGAAGAGCATGAAATCTTCTCTACAAACCACTAATAAATGACTTAATATCCATGTCATGCGATGGTTAGAGAAATACTACGTCAGGCCAAGACTAGCAAGGAACGGTCAGAACTAACCTTTATCAGCAAATGCGGAATCAAAAATGACCTCAGTAAGATGCTGCTTCAAGAAAACCTGGACACAACAATGCAGTTTATTAACGTGTAATTCCAATTACAAAATCAACTGCTTTTCAAAGAGGCAAATAAATCAGAAACCCTTACATATCAACAAAATGACAAATAATCATTACTTTTGCCTCAAATGTATAGTACTAAGATTTTATTCCATCAGGAACAAAAATGCAGTGATAACAAACAACAGTAATCAAAAATAATTTTATAACGCTGTTCTAGATAAGTTGCCCAAATACAAATTGTACTGTTACAAGCAACATCATGAATTATAATTCAGGAACGTACCGCAGAAAGAAGTTGCCGTGTCTTCACATCCCAAAAGCGCAAATAGCTATCCAGCCCTAAAACAATTCAAGTTGTTACTCCAGTTGAATATAAAAAAAATAATCTTGGTTCCAAAACTGTGAAACCAAAAGGGATAGTGTAGTTTAAATGTAGAGGACCTTGCAATATACTCACCACATGATGCTATAATTGGAAGTGTGGGATGCCTCGCTATGGATCTGATACTTCCAGAACACTTCCCAATAAAACATCCTAGCAATTTTCCTGCAAGGATGACTTCAGTTTAGAACAATTACCGGTACAAATCTCAAATTTCAGACTGCACAACAGAGCCATAAAGCTCACTACAATTCAAGGGGAACAAAGTGGAATGCACGGCAACACTTACAGCGTACCAAATATCAACAAATTAAAACTTATAGGGCACCATAATAACACCTATAATAAAAGATTGCACAACAAGCATTTTTATTTTTTCCCCCAAATCCCAGTGTTACAGCAAAAGTTTCAATTCTCCCCAAAGAAAAATCCATTGCAAAAAACTCAATAAATGATATTTCTGTCACCTAACACCCTCGTGCATCCATTCTATATCTATCATCTATAGCAAAAACATCAAGTAAAAAGATTTTTCCTTTTACCCAAAAAGAAGAAAACCCAAAGAGGAAAAACAATTTTTTCATAAAGAAATCAACATTCACCTCCAAGTCTGGAACGAGCTGAAGAATGCGTTTATTTGCTCGTACTCCAGACAAGCTCTTCCAACTAGTTTCATCAATATCCCTTAAAAAGTATGGATTGAATACATCCACATTCTGCAATTCATAGTCACAGGAAGTCAATACTACCCACAGTCCAGGGGGAGGAAACAACAAACACTCAAAATTAGACTATAAAATCTACTGCAATGATATCACTCAAAACATGTAAGGTTATCAAGATACACACTAGTCAATAAGAAATAAAAATTTAAAAGTTCACTAAACATTAGTGGACATATGCATTGAATTAGTCAGACATTTCTCCAAACTGATATCTGATGTAAAGTTATTACTAAACTTACTTCAGGAACAGATAATACGTGAAACCGAGCATATGGAAGATCAATCAAGATCCCATCAAACTTAAACCGCATCAAAGGAACTTTTGCATCCTTCACACAGTGAATCTCTGATACTTCAGGTCTGCTCTTAAGCATGTTGTGCAGAACAATAAAAAAATCCTCCTGTATGAGTTAGGCTCAAAAATTCAGACAATGGTTATTCCACTTCAAATAGAGAAATAAAAACAGGAAAATAGATAAACATACCGCCATTGTGGCAAAGTCAGGGCCAATACATAAACGCATCAATATCGGACTCTGAACCATGAACCTGTATAAATCAAAATATCATGAATTAACAAGAAATAGAGTATACCAAAGAACATTTACAAGAAGATCAGCGAGTTCAATACTTACTCCAAGGCCATAAGACCCATAAGTCAGTACGGTTGCATGAGTCTCCGCAATCCACTCTTTTGGTAATTGATGCTGCCAAGCAACACTTTTGACCCATGCCAACACTATCTGCAATTAAATATTTGATTTCAAAAGAGTTACCTAATTAAACCAACCAAGGATCATAAATGGACTAAAATGCATAAAACAAATATTAATCTCTAGAACATATATAGCAATGCCACTATCTAAACTTGCATAATTAGATAAGGAAAATTTTACAATGTCACTGCACCTACAGCATTGATAATGGGGTTTCAGTGGGCACTTGGATTTAATTATTTATCCTAACAAAGGCATAATTTTATGCCATTTTTAATAATTGCGCCATGGAGTGACTCATTAGATAAACACAAGAATCAACTATTTTCAGATTTAGATTATTATTCAACCAAGAAAAAAAATGTAACTCTTTATAATAAAAAAGAAAAGTAACCTCTTTTAGCTTTTGAATGACACTTTTTCTCTTCTCTTCCTCTTCTGTTGAGGGCACAAGTCCTTCATTGGCCATCAACTGCAAAAATTATTACCATAAATGTAAATTAACAATTAAACGAGCACTACTAAATGACAATCATTTTTTTTAAAAAATAAAAAATTACCTGAACAAGCGAGAGCGATCTTTCTTCGTCCATTTGAATCAATACAGAAGGATTAAAAGGGAAATTAAAAGAAGGAACTAAAAAGACCTGGGGATTGTACGGAACAAGAACTTGATTTGGGGAAATTAAATTAGGGTTTATAACACCAACTGGTTGCTGCCGTGAAACGACTCCAAAATTGGCGTTCTGGGGACTAAAATCGTTGGCGTACGGTCGTCGTCGGTCTCTGCAAATAGGGGCAAATTTTCCTGAATTTTTCAAATTCGACGGGCCGTTTGTGCAAGGCCTCTCTCTCACTTGCTCTGTCGTAGAAGGAGATACGATTTGAGAAGAGAAATGAAAAGAAACCCAAGTGAAAGAAACTGAAATTATTAGGGTTTTCACTTTGTTTTAATTTTGTGTTTAAAATTTATTTAGTACTTTAAAGAATCTTTTTATTTAATGAACAAAAGTCACGATTTGGCCTAGTGGTAAAGCCTTACACTAGAAAAAAATTTATATTAATGGTTACAATTTCGAGTCCCAGCAGACTTAAGGAAATAATTTTTTTTTAATTTTTTTTACTGATACTAAGGTATCATTAATTACTGACACTAAATTTACTCATACTCTAGTGTCAGTAATATATGCGAAAAACGTCACTTCCGCG
This sequence comes from Zanthoxylum bungeanum, assembly GCA_019454045.1. Classification (NCBI taxonomy): domain Eukaryota; kingdom Viridiplantae; phylum Streptophyta; class Magnoliopsida; order Sapindales; family Rutaceae; genus Zanthoxylum; species Zanthoxylum bungeanum. The sequence continues at coordinate 6,791 of SKCR01015020.1, read as the reverse complement.
AGGTGTTGGTTCGACTCCAGACGACTACACGTTTTTTTTTTTTTTTTATTTCTTACTGATACTATGGTAATAGTAATTACTGACACTAAAATCGCTGATACCATAGTGTCAGTAATAATTGATATTTAAGTGAAAAACACGGAAATAGGCGCATTTACACGTCGTTTCTGACACTTTTAGCCTAGTGTCACTAACCTTAGTGTCAGTAAAGGCCTTTTTTCTTGTAGTGCATATCTGATAGGGGGTCGTAGAAACAGCTTTCGATGGAAATCTATTAAGTATGTGGGCAGCAGTAAGTAAACATAACCACAAAGGTATAAGGAAGATCTGTATAAGCTCATCATTGTTCGCACCATATCCAATAAAGTATAATTTTTACACTTGGACACACCATTGTGTTGAGGTGTTCGATCTGATCTAAGGCATTTGATGAATTTACTGGCTTATTTTTCTACTTTGTTTCAGAATATTTTGAACTTGTCAAATATTTCTAACTTATGTCTCATTAAATAGACATATCCATATCTAGACTTATCATCCGTGAAAGTCACGAAGTATGTTGAACCATCATGAGCAGCATGATTTAATGGACCACACACATCATTGTATATTAACTCTAATAAATCTCCAGCACGGTGTCCAACCCCAAGAAATGGGGTATTTGTCATCTTCTCTTGGATGCCTGACTCACAAATCGGATAAGGATCTAAGTTAATATTTTCAATCAAACCATCATTTACCAATTTGGATAGACGCCTAACACCTATGTAGCCCAATCTCATATGCCATAATTTAGTATTATTTAATTCAGATTTCCTACTTGTATTTTCCTCTACATTAAAGACATTTCTATATGTTTCCAAAACATAGTGACCGTTTGATAAAGAACATTCACATTTCAATCAATTATCTTTATCATATAAAATAAAGTTTCATCCTTAATGTTTATTTTATATCCCTCTTTATCTAATATTGGCAGTGATATTATTTTTCTGATAAGTGAGGGTATATAATAACAGTCTTGTAAATTTAATTTACAACCATTAGGGAGATCTAAAACAACCGTTCTTATGGCTTTAACATCTAATGTCTCGCCATTGCCAACTCTAAGTTGGATCCCCCCTTTATTCAACCTTCTTTTTACCCTAATTACCTGCAGGGAGTTACAAATTTGAGTAAGACTGCCAGTGTCTAACACACATCCACTATTTTCATCTAAGGCTAATAAGATATCAATAATTGGAAAAATGCAAAGCGTACCTGAGGGTCATGCTTTTCCTATCAGCTCTGGACAGTCCAACTTCCAGTGTTTAGACTTCTTGCAATGTAGACATTGATCACAAGCTACTTGTGGTTTTGCGCTTTTCCACTTTTTGGAGTTATTCTTTGCAATCTTCTTCTTCCCCATCTTTATTTTCTTTGACTTCCCATAAGTCTTTGAAGATCCAGCTCCACCATGGAGGTACAATGTAGGGTTTCCTTTCCTCAAATCATGCTCCGCCGTGCGTAACATGTTATGAAGTTCTTCGTAGTTAACTTGCATCGAGTGCATATGGAAGTTTAATACAAAGCCAACATAAGAACTAGGCAAAGAAGACATAATAAAATTACGACCCAGCCGTTCATCAATCACAATGCCCTGTCATTCCAGGTATCGAATCTGGTCGATCATGTTCAAAACATGAATGATGACAGCTCCTCCATCATTGAGTTCAGCACAGAACAGTTCCTTAGACCTTCGATAAAGTTTGATCTATTGATTTACCTCGGACAACTCCTTAAGTGTTCGCATGATGCTCCAAGCATCTGATACTTCAATGTATTGTCCACCAAATCTAGTATCATCGATCCCAAAATATAGGATTTCACTTTAAAGGTTATCATCATTCCATCTATTAAAGGTTTTCTTTCTCGCTCTTCTGGAGTGGAGTGAGGATCGATTTCAACAGGTAGTGGATTGACAGTGACATAAGTCAACTTTTCAGACTCCAAGACAAGACTATGTTCATTTATCATTCGAAATAGTTCTCGGCTTCCTTTTAGTTTATTGGTATCCAAAAGTTTCATCAATGGATTAGCGGCAGCCATCTATAAGACAATATTTTAAATATTAGCAGAATAGTTTTCATTTCAAAATAATAACACTAATTGATTATGAAATTTTAAATCTATTAGTGCCATCCCACTACTTTACATAATTCTATAATCTCCCTTAACGGAAAAATATAAATTTGACTATCAAAATTTCATAGCGGGAAGTGGATCCCATGACACTTACTCTAGCCTCATACTAATGACAATATTGGCCTTGATAAACTCATTAGGTAGACCTAAAGTCAATCACTTCATGTGACTCCTAGTTTGGTCCTGAACTATTTCTTATCCTCACACTAATGACGATATTGGATTAAGACGTGTTCGAGGTGTATACTTGTCAATGTGCACTAATGAGCTTCGTATGTACACTCTCATACTAATGACAATATTGGGTGATTGTGTTAACTCATCACACTACATCTAATGTTTTACCGGAGTGACCTAAGTTCCGAGCACTTATACCCTCACACTAATGACGATATTGGGTATAAGTAGTAAGAACTCATTCATCTCTGTATTGACAAGACAGACCTTCTAATAATGCTCCAACATTACTAATACTATTACTTAAAATAAAGTAATCATCTAATCATGAGAGATTTATAACAATTAAGTTATTAACATAATTAGGTCAAAATTTTAATTTAAAATATGCAATACATATCCAATATGACTATGCAAATTAAATTAAAATACAGAGACATAGATTCAAATATATGTCTAACATGCAACATGTGTTGTGTGGTTAAGTCTTGCTCTGATACCATTCTGTTGGGGCAGTTGTGGAACCCCTAGGGTCGGATCGGTGCCCCACATAACGGAAGCGGCTCTAACCCATGGATATAAAGCATGGGTGTAATTTTAAATAATTTAATGAAATACTATATTCCATTACGAGTGTATAGAAAAAAATCGGGGTTGAATCGGAGTCTGTAAACTCCAAAACGGAGAAAAATAAAATTTGGTACGTGCAGCATATGACGCACGAGCTACAATGCGTGCAGTGTGTGATGTGAGCGCTACAGTGCACGTGCGTTACTATGTGCGCACTGCCCACTATTTTTTTTTTAAAATTAGAATTTCATTTACTTATTCCATCAACTCTGGGAGCTGAAGGGAATATGGTTTTCTACCTTAAAATCTTTCAACCTTCCCTAAACACTCTAAAAAACCCAAAAATAATTTTAACATCAAAATCAACATCAACACATGTTATAAAATAAAAATTATTATTTTCAAAATATCAAATATTTTACAAAAAATAAAAATATTCTAAATACGCACATGCGTAAATTTTGAATCCAAAAAACAAACCAGATTAGAATCCTACAATGAAGTGTATCGTGAACAATTCTAGGTCATCATGTGATTCTATAATGGTAGCATTATCTCTCAACTATTATCTAGAGTTTCAAACTCTAATTTTATGTCTATGTCTAACATGAATATTTTGACCCAATTATAAGCATATAGTGTTTATACTTCCAAAGCATCCTAACACAATTAATTAGCCTAATTTCAATATTAAGCTATGTAATCATGCATCCAATACATAAAAGAACATAGCTTAAGAGAAGTTCAAACTTACCTAGCAAGCTTGATGCAAAGATCCAATCTTCTTCTCTTTGTTGAAATGGTTGGAGAACTTCCAAGGTTTGCAAGCTTCACTCCAAGATCCAATCTTGACTCCAATGCTAGCAACCTTTACTTCAAGATCCAATCTTGATTTCCCCTATATGAAATATTGTAAAGACCTCACAAGCTTCTCAAAATAATTCTCTAACTTAAGCTAATTTCTCCAAGAATTGTTGTACTTAATTTTCTCAAACTTTTGGTTTTCTTAATTAAAACCTTCCTAAAGCTTGTTATTTAGAGCAAAATTTAGGCAATTTTTATTTAATAAAAGTTATAATCAACTTTTATGTGGACTTAATCTAATTTTTCCAAATATGTATAGTTAGGTGTTACTAATCTCCATTGTCTACCACTTTGATTTAATCCAATTAAATCAAGAAAAGGATTAGGAAATATATTAGTTCAATGTTTGCCACTTTGATTTTATCCAATTAAATCAAGCCAAAACGACCTATTATTACATATTTACAATTATCATAATATCCTCAAATGGTAGAGATATTTATGATTATACAATTAAGCCCTTGTGTAATTTTGAATTAATCCAATTAGGTCAAAGTAAATAATCAATGTTATCCAATAACACTTGATTATCTTAGTTGATAATTATAATATCGAATATTATCTTTTATCAAAAAAATAATCGACTATCCAAGTGCTCAACGAGTACACTTCATATTTGGACTCTCTAAGTTCAGACATGTAATCATATAAGCCTAGCTAATATGTACGCAATTCGGCCACCTACAAATTTGCGAAGAACACGAAAGACCTTTCTGAACTATATAAGTCGAGGTCCACATATGTTTAACAATCCCTCCGTCGTAAGCTATCTGAGTTGTGCTTAGGAAACATAGAATACACCGTCAAGTTTCTGAGGCACACATCTCATTTCGATATGTCCATGAGTCTTCATAACTGATGCGGTCCACCCTAGGTGATCGACTTTGGCTAAAGCTTTAAGAATCATGACTTTACTCACAAAGATACCTAAACCCCATATGGTAGGTCCTATCTTGCTTCGCATTTGATTACTGAGTGCATCGGTTCACACCTAACGAACATCTAGAGGCCAGACCATGAAAGCTTTCTGACATATATGGCATCAAAGTGTGGAGGATCTCACTCAAAATCAATGTTATCCTATAATCAAAGGGTTATATGCTACTCGACTCGATGAGATTCCTATTGACGGATGTGTGTACTTCCAACTATTAGGAATCACATGTGAGTCATTCAGTATTCGGTCCAACAATACCCACACGTCTATACGAGTTTCCAAAACTCATGGTACATCGGGTTAAACCATTGGAACTCCAATTCCAATATATGACATGTGCTAGTCTTATAGGTTATCGGAATTCGACCGTATTCCAAAATCAACGACTATGAATATATATACTTTAAGAATAATTTACAATAGTAATATTTATCCCAATGTCGGACCACCTAGTGTCCAGTATTACTACAAGACCATTCTAAGGTCAATGTAATTCTTAACATATCTATACATCAATCTACAATACCATTAATAAGGTATGAAATGAAAATATAGTTATTTTATTAATAAATAATAAAATGTACAATTCAGATTGGCACTCCAAGCACCAACTCCAACATCTATGTCAGAGATCTTTCATGGTCTGATCGCTAGATGTTCGTTGGTTGTGGACCGATGCACTCGTTAACCAAATGCGTATCACAATAGGATATGTCGGCCCGTATGTCTATCAAATAAGTTTATGAAGGCCAAGACCATCATTATTGTGAGGCTAGAGTAGATCTCATGGGATCCACTTCCCTCTATGAAATTTTGATAGTCAAATTTCTATTTTTCCGAAAAGGGAGATTATAGAATTACGTAAAGTAGTGGGAGGGCACTAATATATTTAAAATCCATAATCGTAATTGTGTTTTTATATTGAAATGAAAAATATTCTGCTATTGTTTAATTATTGTCTTATAGATGGCTGCGCAAATCCATTACGCGATTTTTGGATTCTAATGAACTGATAGGAGCTGAGAACTATTGTGAATGGGAAATAAACATACGCCTTATCTTGGAGTCAGACAAGTTGAGCTATGTGACAATTAATCTATTGCATGTTAAAATCGATCTTGATTCCACTCCCGAAGGGCGAGAGACTTTTGAAAAATGAAAGGATGATACCTAAGGGTGAAATCCTACATTTTAGGATCGATTGTTCCAGATTGCTCAGACAATACATAGAGGTATTGTGGTACATGATGCTTGGAGCATTATGAGAACACTTAATTAGTTATTAGAAGAAAATCAAGAAATAGAAATATATCGAAAATATAAGGAATTATGTCATGCTACGTTCAAGGATGGAAGAGCAGTCAACATTCATGTTTTAAACATGATCGACCAGATCCGATATTTGGAACGACAGGGTATTGTGATTGATGAACGGCTAGGCTGAAATTTAATTCTTTCTTCTTTTCCTGCTACTTACGCTGGATTTGTGTTAAACTTTCATATGTATTCGATGCAAGCTAGTTATGAAGAACTTCATAACATGTTACGCACAGCAGAGCAGGCTCTTCAAAGACTTCTAGAAAGTCAAAGAAAATTAAAATGGGAAAAAATAAGATATTAAAGATAACTTCAAGAAGCATAAAGTTGCAAGACTGCATGTAGCTCGTGATGAATGTCTACACTGAAAGAAGTCTGGACACTGGAAGAAAGATTGTCCAAAGCTGAAAGGAAATGCAGGTGCCTCAAGTACGCTTTGTATTTTTCATATTATTGACATCTCATTAGACTTAGATGCAAATAGTGGATGGGTGTTAGACACTGGCAGTCTCACTCATATTTGCAACTCCATGTAGGTCATGAAGGTTAAAAAAAGCTGAACAAATGGGAGATCCAGCTTAGAGTTGGCAATGGCGAGACATTGGATGTGAAAGCCATAGGTTGTTCTAGATCTCCATAATAAATTTAATTAATTTTACATCACTGTTATTATGTACCATCTCTTATCAGACATATAATATCATTACCGATATTGGATAGAGAGGAATATAAAATAAATATT